>CATIWR010144527.1:0-21479 GCA_949677035.1 Omphalea diandra
TGCAATGTATCTTGATGATATTTGATTATGGATTATGCCATGAGGATTTGATTATTGTTTTTATTCACTGAGTCGCGACTCACCAAATCACAATTATTTTTCAGATACTGAAGCATAGACTTTGGACATTTTGGTGCATAAAGACACATGAAACACAGGTCATTGGCTGAATTCTAACTCTCTCTCCTTGTGTCATGTACATACATTTGATAGGAACTAGTTATAGTCACTAGTCCTAACATTAGTTAACACATGTGTATATTAAATACATATGGGATTATATATGTATGATGAATAAACCTTAATGTGTATGCATTTTCGAACATGAAATGCCATGATTTGCAACTGAAGACCATAGTTACAGTTGGTGGTATCAGAGGGTTCAAGTACACACGGGGCAGACGTGCAAATCCCTTTGTGTATGACATCACGGGCCGACGGGCAAATCCCGGATGTTGAGTGCTCTGATAGGTACCAGTTGTAGCCACGTTGTGACGTTAAAATTTGTGGTATCAAAACTGATTTACAAATGAGAATAATGGATGTCACAGTTATTGGTTTGAGAAATGAATGAGATGTTATTGTTTTGGTATCACAGGGGGCTCAAGCATACGCGGGGCAGACGTGCAAATCCTGGTGTGTATGACATCGCGGGGCCGACGGGCAAATCTCGGATGTTGAGTGCTCTGATAGGTACCGATTGTAGCATTACAGATTATGGTCACAAAAAAAAATAAAAAAAAAAAAGTATCAGAGCAACATGATTTGTAAACACAATTGGTCGTTACAGTTATTGGTATTAGAGCAAATATGAATACGATCGTTACATGACTTGTCACCTCTTTAAAGTCGGGTCCAAAAGTTGGTTATGGCTCGAGGAAGACCTTAGGCACCTCGGCTTGTCCAGACATTAGTCCAGCCTCCACTCAATGGTCCATGATTTTTATAAATTGTCCATATTAGTTATTCACTATTTTCTGTTATAGCTAATTTCATGCACATTATTAATATATGTACCACAGGATAATAAACATAGTGCAAGCATCTATGCAAAGCAATAAAAGAATTAATTAATTTTATAGGACAAGTGGGGTGGGGATTTTCAAACTCATCCAAAATAAAGACAGTATAACAGAGAGCAGGTATATCCTTTTCAATAGGTATATATTTTTTAGGAGCTAAAAGAAATGAAATATTCTAACTCCAAGAATAGAAAGGAGATAAATCTTAAATACTCATCAAAATTTGGATAAAATATTGAATATTTTCCGCATTTTTCCTCTTTTTTCTCCCTTTTTTTTTCCTTTACCTCTCTTTTTTTCACTGTTCCTTTCCCTCTATTTTCACTTTATGTGCTGGCCACAATTTTTAGGTAGGGAAAATTTTGTCATCCCCATGCTTAGGGGTTGCATCTCTTATTTTTAGGAGATAAGTGAGGGGGTTCCCATCTCCTCCCTCTCACACGTGGCCCTAATGACCATGTGTCATTATTTTTATTTTTATTTTTTGCTTTTTTTTCTATTTTTATATTCCTATTTTCTTTTCTTTTTCCCTTTTTTCTTTTTATTTTTTTATTTTTTATGTTTATTTTTTCTATTTTTGCATGGACTTGGAAATATAAACTCGAGCCTCCATGAATTTTGGGTTTGTTCAAGAAAAATTAAGAAAATGAAGGAATAAAAATTCTACTAGCTTCATATACTTGGATTATCACACCCATTTATTTGTCCCAATTTTTGGTTGGTTATCATCACCAAGTTAAGATTTTTTGAGGCACAAAATGCAGTGGCTTCTGTTTGTCCCCTACTTTGATATGTTTCAAATGCAGTGTTTACCCATTCCCTATACTTGGGTTATCACACTCATTTCTTTGTCCCATTTTTTGGTTGGCTATCGTCCCTAGGTCAAGATTTTTCAAGGTGCAAAATGCAACGTCTACAGTTTGTCCCATGCTTTGATATGATCCAACTGAATGCATGATGAGTGAGGAATGTACCAAAACATAAAGCAATCACTATATAAATTTACCCGGGATGCCTCTAATTTGTCCTAACAATCTATTTGAAACGCATACCAAGACTTCTATTGAGGTCTTTTTGCAACATAATAAAGTGTGTGGATTTTATCTTTCTTATAGTTGTTGAAGTTTTTACTTAGTATCTTTATAGTAAAATGAACTCCAATAGGCTACATGTTCCTTGGCAACTTCACTGCACCAAGACTTCTACTGAGGTCTCTTTATAGTAGAATTTACGTTATGGTAGATTTCGTCCTCCTTGGCAGCTTTGTTATCACTAAGGTTTCTATTAAGGTCTTTTTACAGAAGGGTTTGAACTCTAATAGACTTCATCCTTCTTGGCAGTTTTGTTGTCATCAAGGCTTCTACTTAGGTCTCTTTATAGTAGGATATGAATTTTGGTGAATTTCATCCTCCTTGACAGCTTTATTGTCACCAATGCTTTTATTAAGGTTTCTTTGTAGTAGGATATGAATTATGATGGATTTCATTCTCTTTGCTAGCTTCGCTATCACCAAGACTTCTGCTGAGGTCTCTTTATTGTAAGATCACATTTCAAAATTCAATTTTGTTTTCTTTTTTTTGTTTCTTTTTACCTTTTCTTTTCCCCCTTTTTTCCTTTTTCTTTTTCTTTTACTATTTTTTTGTTGTTTCCTTTTATTTTCTTTTTGAGTTTTTCTTATTAGGATCGATCGTAATAAAGTATCACTTTAGGCTACTTCTCTTTTTTCATTGTGGACTTGTCATCACTGAAAATTTCATTGAATGTCAAGGTCAATTAAACTTGACAAGCTTTTGACTCTAGCAATTTCCTTTTTGTTGTAAATTTATTACTTTGATGGCACTTTCCTTTACTGAAAAACTTCTATTATGCACATTTTAACTGTTGGTTTGCTGATCCTTCCTTCTCTGTCTCTTTTTTTTTTCTTGTTGCTATAACCTTCTTCAGTTTCACCTTCCTTTCTTTGACTTTTCCTTTTTTTTTTTCTCTCTTTTTTCTCATTTTTCTTTCTATTCTCTTTTTGGTTTTTATTTTTTGTTTTTTATTTTAAGCTTCATTTCTATTTTTTTCTTGACCCTTTTTTTAGAATGACCATCATTTTCTTTGCATTTCACCTTTTCATTCGCACTAAGGTTTAAGTGACATTCAAGATTATTGATGGTGCAGTAAGAGTTCTAAATTTCATCTTCGATTCACCCTTGTCTGTCACGGTAAAACCTAAAATGTAACTTATGTAAGTTCGTTAGCATTCACTTGGTCTTATACATTACTCATTTTTCACATTCTTGCATCATTGCAAATAAGTTGAAGCGCAATCAAGAACTCATGGAGGATGTCAAGGTCGATGCTCAGTGATGTGTTGTACTCAGAAAATATTTTGCTGCAAGGAAGGTTAAGTAACAAAATAAATATGTAAGCATGGAGTGAAATTCAAATCCTTAGTCCTAAATCACCTTTATCCATTGCGTCATAAAAGTTGGATGCCAAATTAGAGAGTAAATTTGAAGAGTGTCATCATTGAATAGATTATTTTTCCCCTGCCCTATGTCTTACATGCAAGAATACCTCTACATATGTCCATCTCATTTCTTCCATCTGCATTCCCTTTTCTTCACCTATTTTACTTGCAGGATCAATTAGTGTAATGTGTCATCTTCTTTTATTTCTTCATTACATGTACTTCACCACCTACCTTATGTGTAAGATCAATTATTCCAACATGTCAACCTCTTTTCTCTCTTTTGTACATGTCCTTTATCACCTATCTTACATGCAAGATTAATTATCAAAACACATTAGCTTATTTTCTCTTTTTTATACATCTCATTTGCCATCCATCTCGCTTGCACGATTATCCATTAGACACATTAACTTTCTTTCCTTACACATGCTATAATATCAATTTACCTTACATGCATGCAAAACTTCTAACATGGTTGAGCTCGTAACAAAATCTTTCTTTAAAACCATTCACCTATTTTGTGATTTCATCACCAAGGCAGGTTTCCTAATTAGGACTAAAAATATCTTATCACCTAGTGTTCTTAAAGACTCTACCATGGCAAAACCAACTCAATGGCATATCAGATGGCTCCTATGGACTGTTTCTAAATAGGATTGGTCAATTATGAGTTTGCCCAGTTTAAGAACCCTAAAGTATATTTCCAATATCCCTTTGATTTTACATTACTCAAAGGTTTTATGTCATTTTGGGATCCCCATGACCATGTTTTTCATTTCTCATAATATGAGTTATGTCCCTTTTATGAAGCATTTAATGCCTTATTAGGGGTAACTGTTACTATTACTAATTGACCTACCTTGCCTATTATTGAGTACCTAGCCATAAAAAAGATAAAGCCATTATCGATATGACTCATAGGGATGTTGACTTCGTTATAAGTGATGAAGATATCCTGACAGAGAATTTGATTGAAGTTTGTGAAAAAAGTGATAAACCCATTACTCCATAGTGTAAGATACTTAGTTGTTGCTTATTAGTGCATTTCCTACTACTGAGAGCTGCCAAGTGGATTTTTAGCTGCTTCAAGTGATAGAGGAAATGGAGGAGGAAAAGTATATGTTCTCATGATTCTAGTAAAGACTATAGTTAGCTTAAACCAGGTTAAAGAGGCAAAAATGTTGTGTTCATAGGGAGTCCTCTATTGCTTCAAGTGGTGAGATAATTCTTTTTCTTTTTCCTTTTCTCTTTAAATTTGCCATTTTCATCCCCATTTTTTCTTATAGATGTGGTTAGAAGAGAAGTTGTGCATGTTAGCTCCTCCATGTGTAAGCCCTTCTAGATACGAGCCTCGTCATTACCAATCTCGCAAAGTCACATACCTAAAAATATTAGTGATGAATATTCATGGCTAGATTGGTTCACAAAGTTAGATGATTCTGACATCAAATGGATCATCCTTAGTAAAGGCTAACCTATGTTACCTTGAAAACATATACAATTGGCATTGCTTTCCCATGCCTTCGTATAGTATTGTACTACTTTTTAAGTTGCCTAAGCTATGGCCTTGGACTTTCCACTATAATTAGGGGTCGTTTGATTACCTAACGATTTTTATATTAAGTATGGAATACATGGCCACACTGATGTATTTGCACCATCTAAGGTCCTCTTGCAAGTATCATAATTTATGAGAATTATAAAAACATGGGTCTAGATCCATGATGAAATAATGAATCTTATTGAGAAATATATTACTGCTTGTAAGTTTCACCAATAGATTGTGTAAAGGAAGAGAGGACAAAGGAATTCCTCTCGTGGACCCGATGTTAAAGACTAAACTTCTTGTACCTAATGTCTATTTATGACATAGGTCATCTATTTGTTGGAACGCAATGAATAATGGCCTTTGTTGTGTTAGTGTAAGGCTTGAAATGATATATCAGTTAAGTCATTTGTGTCATAGTGATGTTTGCTATTTGCTTGCGTTAATAAAAAAGTAGACACTTGTTTGGATAAATCTCACACCAATTTCATTTATCACATTTTAATATCTAGTCAACATCAATGTGAACTGGAAAAACCAATGTCTCAATTTGACATTTAAATTTTACATAAAATATATTTTTAGGAAATTGAGATTTACCAGTTCAACAAACTCATTACCCTCCATGTTATATATCTTAGTTGTATCCTAGGATTTTTTTTTTTAGGAATAGTCCTTCCTAATTTGGTCTAAATTTACCCCTTGAATCAAATGGTTGTGATCCGACAGCTTTTGAGACTAAGTCCTTAATTTTGAATTTTCCTACCTTAACTTTCTTATTTTAGGCCTATGCAAATCATTTTTTATACAATTGTAAATGATAAAGGCCTTTAACCTCTTCTCATCTAGCAAGGTTTTATGTTCATATCAATTTCAAACCCATTGAAATTCGAGAATATTTGACTCTAACACCACTCAGAGGGACTAAACTTTAATCTCTATAAGGAGTACGACTTTTGTGTGTTAAACTAGAGAATAGGGATTGCCCTCAGTCGATATCTTGACAGTGGTTTGTACCCCCCACAAGGTGAATGGCAATTTATCAAACCAATCTCTGCATGTCTAAACCACCTTGGCTAGTATAATTTTACCACCATTAGCTTGTAGTGCATAAAAGGTAGATTTATGATGGTAGATGCCATATTTCTATAGCAAATCTCGAGTCTCTACTTGAAAGTACACTCTATTATCTGTTACCACATGATGCAGAACTCCATATTTATAAATGATGCTTCTCTTAATGAATTTGACTGCTTGTTTTGCCCCCAGTTTACCAAAAGCCTTAGCTTCAACCCACATTGAGAAGTCATCAATAACAACTAAAAAGTACTTCAAGCCTCTAATTGTAGTAGGCTTAATCTGCCTAATGATGTTGATTCCCTAAGCTGTGAATAGTAATGGAGAAGTCAAAGTTTGTAACTCAACTATGGGTAGATGATTAAGATTTTCGTGCACTTAACATTTACGACATGTCTTCACTAACTCAATGTAGTCTTTCTCCTTTATGAACCAAAAGTATCCCTATCTGATTATCCTTTTGGATAGAGCTATCCCATTTATGTGAGGCCTACAGGCACCTGCATCTACTTTTTCCATGATCTGTTGTGCTTTTTTCTCTGACAGACATCTCAATTACATTGATGGAGCATCCTTTTGTATACATCTTCTTTAAAAGTTATGAATTGCAAAACTAGTCTCCTTATTATCTCTCAGTCCTTCTTTTCTACTCCTTCAGGGTATTCTCAACTTTTAAGGTGCCTCTATATAGTAGAATACCATGGTTTATCATCTTTTTCTACTTGCACCACTCGTCCATCGATGTAACAAGTTTTCTTGGATCTAGTAATCATTAGCAGTTTTAGAGGAACTTTATTTGGCCCTTACTAAATTAACATTAACATATCCAAAGTGTTTGCTAATTGATTTTCCTCCTTGAGTATATGTGTGAAAGAACATTTATCAAAACTTTGCCTAACCACCTTTAGGTGATCAGATATGGCCTCAACTTTTCCTCCTTTGCATCCCATTCCTATGTGACTGAAGAGATGATTAACATTGAATTCCCTTTGACTTTAACTTCTTAACTCCCATTGCAATAAGATTTCCAGCCTAAATTGACATGCCTCGTATTCTACCATATTATTGGTGACCCTAAAGTCTAGTTTCCTAGCGACTAGAAACATTTCATTTTCTAATGATACTAAAATTACCTCAGCACCTGCTCCCCTCTTATTAGTTGCACCATCAAAATACTTCTACCATCCTTGCACTTCTATTACTTATAAGCCCTCATCTAGAAACTCCAATTCCTATGGCTCATTGTCTTTGATCAGATGTTATGCTAAGAACTCAACAACTACCATTCCTTTAATCACCTTCTTGGTCACATAAATGATATCAAATTATGATAGCAAAACCAACCATTTGGGTAGCTTACCAACCAATGAAGAAGCCTCATATAAGTACTTAAGAGGATCCATCCATGATACCACTTGCACCTCATAGGACTGAAAGTAATGCCATAACTTCCTCATGGCCCAAATCATAGCCACACATGTTTCTCAGTTCGATTGTACTTTTCTTCATATGGGAGCAACTTCTTACTCAAGTAGTGAATGGCATGTTTAACCCCAACCTCGTCTTTCTAAGCAAGCATGGCACCAATTGATCTTTCCACAATATCCAGATACAAAATTAGAGGCTTTCTTGATTTAGTGGTTTTAGAATTAGTAAGTTTATTATATACTTCTTAAGCATCTTGCAGCTTTATGGCATTATTCATTCCAAACTACTGGTTGATTGTTCCTCAGTAACTTGAAGATTAGCTTCCATATTACTATAAACTTGGTAATTGATAGTGCTTGCCTAATCGAACACCATCAACTTGAACATGTGTTCTTACAGTAAAAGGTATCTACCCTTTGTAAAGGATAGTTCCCTAAAAGAACTATCCTTTCAGGTAGAACAATTGTAGCTAAGGAAGGATCGCCTCACAATCGAATGATAACATTTTCACTAGAAAACAAGAAGCATGTAACATTCGAATAGTGAAGGACGATTACGCAGTATATATTTTTTTGCATATCTCAGAATAATGAGGATAAACCTAAGGGATATTATTTTTGGCATATATAGGAATAATCTAAAAGTAATAAGGCTATAAATAATTATTCTTTATATTGAAGGTATGTTTTTGCTAGATTTTTACTATTGCTTATTGCATAAGCTTTCTTTCTTTCATTCTCCTTTAAGTTCTCAAAGTCCCTACTAACCCAAGTATCAAAGTGGTTATGGGAACATAATCCCCTTAGCTTACATTTATTCATCCATAAACTGGTCGTTCATCCTTCTTAGAGATCAAAGGACCATCAATTGGTGCCATTTGTGGGAACTTTCACAATTTCATTACCTTTCCTTTAAAAGTTCCCATTTTTATTTCTCCAAACATTTTATTTGTGAAACTAATCCTTTAATCCTAAAGGAAATTGATCGATCATTCTAGAAATGCATCGCACCCCTCATAAGAGGAGTATCCTTTAATCTTTGGGACATTATAGCTAAATAGTAGAAGCCACCTACTAAGGTGGTGGATGAAAGTGAAGAATTGATACCTATATAAGAGGGGGTTAAAGCTCATAAGAGATCCAATGGAAGAAATAAGAGAGTTATGGCAATCCTTCTGAGTTCTATCTCAAATTGAAAGGGTCCAACATTATCTTACAACTCATGGGATTTGGAAGGCCTTGGAAAACTACTATGAAGGCACCACTTTGGTGAAGTCTAATAGGGTTGAAATGTATATGACAGAATGGAAGTTATTTATGATGAAGAAAAATGAAAGCATCATGGATATGATGAATAGGCTCATTACAATTGTCACAAACATGAAGAAGTCTGGCATAATTCTCAGTAACCATAAGGTAAATTCAAAAATTTTTAAGTCTTTACCTCTTGAAAAGTTTGGTGCCAGGGTTTGTAGTATCCAAAAGTCAAATTCAGAGATAGGGAAGGTGCCAACTGATGTTCTAATAGGCAAGCTTCTAACACATTAGCAAGGCTTGAAGAAGGATGAATAAATGAAGAAGATTAGATGATAAGGAGACAAAATAGAAAAATAAGAAAAAAGAACCTTGGCTCTCAAATATTCATCCAAGGAAAAGGAAGTTGAAGTGGCCTCAAGTAAAGAGGAAAGTGACAAAGAGGAGAAGGATCTGGCCATGCTTTCAAGAAAAACAAAGGAGCTTATTAGGAGAAGAAAAGAAAAAAGAAGCTTCAAGAAAGCAACTCCAAACCCTAAGGAAAGATTAGTGATGTTACATGCTATGAATGTGGCAAACAAGGCCACATCAAATATGACTGCCTTAAATTAAAGAAGAAGAAGAAAGGGGACAAGGAGAAGAGGAAAAGCTTTAAAGCCACTCGGGATGATAGCTCAAGTGAAGAAGATGAAGAGGAGGAAGTTGCTAACTTATGCTTCATGGCACAAGATGATTCATCAAATGAGGTAAGTTCTTCTCTCCATTCTTATGATGAATATGATGAGTTAGATGATGTAGATGATGAGCTTTTAGAAGCTCTCACTTTGATATATGACAAATATAAGTCACAAATGAAATCTTACAAGAAGAAATGCTCCAAATTAGAAGATGAGTTTTAATCCTTGAATAGTCTTGTAAGTGAATTGAAGACTTCAAATAAAGAACTCAAAAAATCTGTTGAGAGTCTTTCAAAATCTTCTTCATCCCTAACCCCCTTGAGAAAGGAAAATGACTCCTTAAAGGGTTAAGTCATTGAGCTTAGAAATTCTATTTCTATGTTCCACAAGGGAAAAAAAAGAAGCTTTGGATACATTTATTATATCATAAAGACCTCCTTTAGTTAGGGTTGGTTTAGGTTTAAATGGAACATCTTCATCTACATCTTCACTCACAACATTCATTAGAGCCTTAACACCTTAAACATCTAGCATTAAGGTAGTTGGAAGGAAAATAGCTCAAAGCAATAAACCACATTGCCTAAGGGCAAAGGAAATGTGCAACAAGGCTCAAAGTCTATCCCTAAGAAGGCTAATCATGTATACCTTTATAATCAAAAGCATGCTCACCCAAACACAAATAGAAAATTTACTTCTACACCTATTCATTCCTGCTTATGCTCACATTCACATCATCATGGTATGAGAAAATCCCCCACTCATACCAAGGTCATGTGTAGGAGGAAAACTCATAAGTCTAAACTACAATGTCACTATTATGTGAGGTTTCGTCACATAAACATTCATTATTTATAAGGAAGACTCATCTCAAGTTAGAGGATCCTTCTATGCCTAACCCCCTAGGACCCAAGTATACTTGGGTACCAAAACAAAAATAATTTATTTTTATTGTATAGGATTGTTTGGCAGCCACAAATATAGCAGATGCTGAAAGCACATGATGAGCAATAAGAAACTATTTATGGCTTTAAAAGAAAGGAGTGTGGCAATGTCACATTTGGAAACAATGCCAAAGGTAGGGTAATTGGCATTAGCACCATTGGTAAGAATAGTTGTTCTCTTATTAATGATATTTTACTTATGGATGGCTTACAACACAATTTGTTTAGTGTAAGTCAATTATGTGATAAGGGTAATAAAGTCACCTTTGACCCTAGAGAATATTGAGTTACCACTTTGATGGATACAAAGGTAGTTTTCAAGGGTGAAAGGAAGGGCAATACCTACCTAATTGGCTTAGACAATTTGGCTAATCAATCCTTTAAGTGTCTTGTGTCTCTTAGCAATGAACCCTGGGTTTGGCATAAAAGACTTGGAAATGTAGCATGGAGCTACTAAAAAACTTATCAAAAGGAAAGCTAGTGGAAGGTCTTCCCAAGTTAAAGCACTTTAGAGACTAGACATATGGTCTATGCCAAATAGGAAATCAACATCAATCTTCTTTCAAAGCAAAGAACTTTGTAACTACATCTAAACCTCTTCAACTGATTCGTATGGACTTGATAGGACCTACTAGGAGTGCTAGTTTAGGTGGAAAACATTATGCTCTTGTCCTAGTTGATGACTACTTTAGGTTAACTTTGGTATCCTTTCAAGCTCATAAGTATGATACTTTTGATGCTTTTAAAAGTTTTGCAAAAATAGTTTAAAATGAAAAGGGTTACTTCATTTCTTTTATAAGAAGTGACCATGGAAAAGAATTTCAAAATGAATCCTTTGAATCTTATTTCTTAGAGAATAAGATTTTTCATAACTTTTCAACTCTTAGAACACCATAACAAAATGGTGTTGTAGAGAGGAAAAATAGGACACTAGTGGAGATGGCTAGAACTATGCTAAATGAGTATTCATTGCCTAATTACTTTTTGAGCCGAAACTATCAATACTTTGTGTTATATATTGCAATCAAGTTTTCAAAAGACCCATTCTTAATAAAACCTTTTATGAACTTTGGATTGGTAGAAAACCTAAGTTGTCATACCTAAGAGTATTTAGATGTAAGTGTTATATCTTAAATACCAAGGATAATCTTAGAAAATTTGATTCAAAAACAAATGAAGGTATTTTCCTAGGTTATTCCACCACTAACAAAGCCTATAGGGTTTCTAATAAGAGTTCAATGGTTGTTGAAAAGTCCATGAATATTATGTTTGATGAATCTAGTAAGCTTGATCTTGGGAAAGGTCCTCTTATTGGTGATATTATAGGTGATTTTGAGAAATTGAAATTGAAGACTATTGCAAGAGGGTTGGATAAAGATCATGATGAAAGCAAATCATTAAGAGAAGATAAGGAGACTCAACATCAATAAGTGGAAACACCAAACCAAGATCTTTCGAAGGATTAGAGATTCTCCAAGCATCACCCAAATGACCTAATCATTAGTGATACATCTAAGTGTGTAAGTACTAGATCTCAACTCAGTGCTCTAGATAATAATCTTGCTTTTATTTCTCAATTTGAGCAAAAATTTATTAATGAGACTCTTGATGATGAGAGTTAGGTGATTGCTATGTAAGATGAACTTGACCAATTTAAGAGAAACAATGTGTGGGAACTTGTTCCTAGGCCTAAGGAACACCCTATTGTAGTTTGAAAATGGGTGTTTAGGAATAAATTAGATGAGTAAGGATTCATCACTAGAAATAAGGCTAGATTGGTTGCTAAGTTTTATAACCAAAAGGAAGGCATTGACTATGATGAAACTTATGCTCCCGCAATAAAATTAGAGGCCATTAGGATTCTTTTAGTATATGAATGTCACATGAATTTCAAAAATTTTCAAATGGATGTTAAGAGTACCTGTATAAATGGTGGCATTGAGGAGGAAGTTTATGTTGAACAACCTCCTAGTTTTGAATCTCATATCTTTCCAAATTATGTTTTTAAATTGAATAGAGTTTTGTATGGTTTGAAACAAGTTCCAAGAGCTTGGTATGAAAGACTTAGTTCTTTTCTTTTGCAAAATGATTTTGAAAAGGGGAAGGTTGACACAACTTTATTTGTTAAAAGGCATAATCATGATACACTAATAGTGCAAATATATGTTGATGATATCATTTTTGGTGCTACTAATGAATTCCTTTGTAAGGACTTTGCTAAGTGTATGACTAGGGAATTTGAGATGAATATGATGGGAGAGCTCAAATTTTTCCTTGGACTGCAAATCAAGCAAACCAAAGAAGGTATCTTTATCAACCAAACAAAATACACAAAGGATATACTTAAGAAATTTGGCATGGAAGCATGCAAAGTAGTAAAGACACCAATGAGTACTACCATCAAACTCGATAAGGATGAATCAGGTAAGTCAGTTGATGAGAAGAGATATTGAGGTATGATTAGTTCTCTATTATATCCTACTGTTTCTAAACTCGATATCATATGTAGTGTATGCATGTGTACAAGATTTTAATCTTGCCCTAAAGAATCTCATTTTAATGTCGTTAAAAGAATTTTCAAATATTTACATGGCACATTGCATCTAGGTTTATGGTATCCTAGAGATTCATCATTTAGCCTTATAGGCTATTCAGATGTAGATTATGCCGATAGTCTTCTAGATAGAAAGAGCACTTCAGGGGCTTTCCAATTCATAAGAGAATGCTTAGTATCTTGGTTTAGTAAGAAGTAAGTTTTGATTGCCTTATCCACTACTGAAGCTGAATATGAAGCTGCGGGTTGTTGTTGGAACCCAAGGCCTTTGGATGGAACAACAATTAAAGGATTATGGCAAACTTGTTGATCACATTCTCATTAAATGTGACAAAATTAGTATAATAAATCTTTTGAAGAATCTTATCCAACATTGTAGGAGCAAACATAAAGATTAGGCATCATTTTCTTAGAGATCATGTCCAAAATGGTGAGGTAGTGTTAGAATTTATAGACACTAACCATCAGCTTGCAGATATTTTCACTAAACCTCTCAATGAAGAATGGATGAACTTCATTAAGAAAGAGTTAGGAATGCTTGATGGAAGCTTCCTGCAGTAAAATTTAGATCTTCTGGAACACTCTTTGTGAGATGCATTATTCTTTACTATTTTATTGCTATGTAATGTATGTGTAATAAACTCTTTTGGATGTCTTAATTCTTTATGCAATTATGCCTCTTTATGCGAATTTGCATGTCAATATATTAAGTGGATCATAACTTAAAAGGTTAAATCTTATCCTTTCTTACTCATCTCTCTGCCTTGTAATTCGCGGTCGTTACTCCTTGATTCACGATCGCGATTTTCTTATACTTGTCAATCCTTCTGTCAACCATCTATTCACGATCATTACTTTCATTCCCTACTGTTAATTTATTTAAATTTTAAAAGTTTTGACTATTAACTATGCTAATTCCTAAGGATTTTGTGTTCGTTACTCAGATATTTTGTAATTAGCAATCGCGAATTGCTAGTTTTAGTTGCGAATTTAAGTAACTGCCATTCATTTAACTGATTTGACTGCTAACCATTTGCAACCCTTCATTAAATGAATTTTTGACCATTTGTTACCATTTTTACACCTTTTTTTGGCTTATTTAAACCCTTGAAACAGTGTTTTAACTCATATTTGCTAAAACACTTCATTTCTCTTCATTCTTATTCTCAAATTATTCTTCAAAGTCTCTTTCATCTATAATGGCCCATAAGAAAGCCTCCAAAGTAGAGAAGGGAAAGGCAGTAGCTCAGCCATTTGGTCCTCTTGATTTACACATGATGAAAGGGATCACTAAGGAGGAGAAGGATCGTTACAAGGAAAACTCCTCCAAGATAATTCAACCAAACAAAATTCCTTCCACATTTCTCTTTGAGTCATTTGGGATCAAGGATAAGATCCATGCCTATCTTTCAAATTTGGGGTGGAAGGAGTTCATTTTTCGTGATGAGCATGGATAAGAGGAAATAGTGCGGGAGTTTATGTGTACTGTGACTTTGAGTTAGAGAGCAAAATTTCGTGCAGGACAATATGGGTTAGTATTCTGAGCCTTTGGGCATCCTTTTTACATTACCTTTGAGCAACTTTCAAATCTTTTCAACCTTTAAGTAGGGGATGACATTCCATTCATCATCTCCACTCTTTACGTTATCTACTCGAAGTTTTGGTCTAAGATTTCTATCATGACCAAACATAACCCAAAGACCTCCCCAGCCAAACATTCATACCCTACCCTTTTGGCTATTTCATCATATCATCACCTTTTCTATCAATGCAAGAGGTGATGGTAACAAGAAAATATCCCAAAAGGATCAAACTTTTTTCTTTTGTTTGACTAAGAACAAACCAATTCAAATTGGTTGGTATCTTGTGGATCAATTGATCCACATGAGTACAAAACGCAAGAGTCAATTTCTTCTTCCCTCCCATGTTACTGCCATCTACTGTTGTGTCAATGCTCTTAATGAGGAAAATGAAAAATTCCTTACTAAGAAGCTTCTACCATCGTATAACTTTCTAGACCTGCCTTACCTCATTAATGCCAAAGCCATACACCTTGATTCATACACTTATACATTGGGTGCTTTTAGGGCAAAGAGGTTAGAAACTTCTCAAGCCTCCAAAAGAAATAGGCTAGTTATCGAAGAAAGGGCTCAATCCATTCCACCTCCCCAACATAAACCTAAAGCCAAAATCTCTCTTGCCTCCATCAATAAAAAGCTTGACAAGATGATGAGGATGATAAAAAGAAGATTTCTCCTACTCTCCCACCTCTATAGTGATTTAGTGGATCTTCAGAAGAAATTTGGTACTACTTCTTGCCAGCTCCCAGACTTTGAGGATTGGGATAACACACCTGAAGAAGAGGCTGGTGAAGAGGTTGGGGAGGACGACGAAGCTCAATGTGGAGGAGTAGATGAAGGAACTAATGATTCTGGAGATGATGATAGTTCTCCAATCTTATAGATTGTCTTTTGTGTTTTTCTACTATTTTTTGTATTTATTTATGTAAAGATTGTGATCCCATAGTTTCAAATAAATAAGAGTATTTATTTTTTTCCTTTACAATTGATTGATCCATATGTAATGTGATTGCTCTTATTTAATTCTTATACCTATTAGTTCTTTGTGATTATTCCATCTCAATTTATGCAACTCATTCAACCTTTAAACTTTACCCTCTTTTTGACCTTGCCAAAGAGGAAGACAATAGTAATGGGCATAAGGGGAGCATAAGTTGAGGGGAAGCAGTAACAATAAGAGCATTCCTTTTTCATTCTTATAATTCTTTGATTATTTGATTAATAAGTTTTTTGCCCATCCCAACTTCACACTCATGCAATTCATTTTCTTTAGGTAAAATCAATCTAAGTTGTCAAAATAAATAAATAAATAAATAAGGAGATTGTTGGACTAGATTGGTCAAACCTAAGTCATAAGCCTCTTTTGATGTTGACAATTGAGATTGATTAGTTCTAATGTTTTGTTTAAGTGTTGTTTTACAGTATATATGTTAGTTTTTCATTGGAAGTTAGATGGAAGGCTAAATCTCTAACTTTGAGGAAGACATCAAAATTCGTGGTTAACATCCCTTAATTCACAATTTTAACCTTACAATGAGGATGGATAGAGTTAGGCAAAAGAATTCACGGATGGATTCACAGTCGCGATTCAGCCAAGGGCAGCTTGATTGACTTACAAAGAGATCCACGGTGGTGCTCGTGTCTGACGTCGTGATCGTGAATTTCATAGCAAGTAGGAGGGAACTAGGTCTGCAACCAAATCACGCCAAGTATCTAAGGCAACCACTGGAATATCAAAAATCATGACGGCGAAGCATGTGTTGCAACCACGACTTAAAAAAGTGTTGTCTCCTTACCAAATAGAAGAATTTATAGTCTCAGTCACGCCCAAGAAGGAATTAAATCGTGACCATGACTTTTGGTAGGATGGTCAAACACAACAACTATTTTTCTTGAGTAACCAATGGGTGAAGGACACATGGACTAGCCGTTAGAATCAGAACGGGGTTCTCTGCAGTGATTTTAGGCTTCCCAGCATAAATTGAAAAATCATGACTGTGAAATGCCAGTCATGACCGTGGCTTTTGTCTGACAGGTATTTAATGCAAAATCTGTCTAGCTTATCTTAGAGATTTAGGCATTGATTGTTAGTACATCTCTTTGGTGGATGCTACCTATAAATACTCCATCAAACAGATGTAAATGCAAGAGAATTTCATATATTGTAACCAAACTCTTGAAAAATTGCTACTCATTCTTCTTATTCTTATTTATTATTTGGTGTTAGCATTCAACACCTTTGTAATTAGGATGAGAGTTAGCCTAAGCTTCCAAAACTCTTGTAAAGGTTAAAGTGTGAGCCTATCCAAAACACTTGAGTGAGGTTGTATGTGAGCCTAAAAGCACAACTTATAAGGGTTGCATGTGAGCCATAAAACACAAATTGTACAAGTTAGGTATGAGCTTGAAAATACCATTTTAGTTGAGTGAAATACCCAATTATGAAGAATTAAAGAGTAGACGTAGGGTTTGTTAACACCTAAACTATTATAAACATCTCGTGTTCAATTTCTCTACTCATTCTTATTCATCTAATCTCTTTACCCTTCCTCTAAAATTTTAATCTCCCATTAATTCAACTCCCTTCTTGGTGCACTAAGGCCAACACTTTGTAAGGTATTCCCTACAACTCTTACTGAAACAGCACAAAGGTGGTACCTTCAACTACTCCCTGGCTCTATACATTTATTTAAAAAGTTTGAATATGTTTTTCTTTCATGATTCACCACTAACATTCCTTGAAAGAGGAAAACTAGTACTTTATGATATTGTAGGCAGAATAAGGGTGAAATCCTTTGAGAATACATCGACAGGTTTAACAAAGAAGTAATGGAAATAGAATCCATAAATGTGGAGACAGCCATGGAGGCTATGTGAATAAGAACCAAGTTAAGAAGATTAAAGGACAAACTTCACATCAAGACCATCGACTGCTACTCTGAACTAATCTTCATAGCTTAAAGGTACATTGAGCTTGATGAACAAAAGAGGGAGGAATGTAAGAATAGTGAGTGATGTAACCAAAAATAAAGCCAAGATGAGAGACTTGACAACCCTGGTTGTCGAATGCTCCAGACCTGGACACCTCCTATGAATAGAATGAAGAATAGTAAAGATACATAGTTTACACCACTCAATGAAACTAGAAATAACATTCTCCTATAGATTAAGGAGAAGAGAACTGACATTAAGTACTTTTATTAGTTGAACTTTGATACAGATGCCAAGAGGGGCAAGTCTTTATTTTACAAGTTCCACAAAGATCATGGGCATGATACTGAGCAGTATTGGGACCTTAAGAAAAATGTAGAAAGGCTAATACAAATAGGAGCCCTTCACAAGTTCGTGAAGGATGACAAAAGGAAGAAGCCTTGAAAGGATAATGTGTAATAGATGACAAATGATCACCCTTGTAAGGGGTAATAGGAGTGATTAATCTCATCATGAGAGGAGAATAAGTGAACACCTCCATGAGGAAACGTCTAAGATCTGACATTCTCACCATCAACACAATAAGCAACAACATGCCTCATATCACCTTTAGTCTAAAAGATGATGTACGCGTGGGAAGCCCATATAATGATGTCTTAGTAGTAGAAGGAGTTGTCAACAACTTTCTAGTAAAGAGATTACTAGTAGATGGGGGCAGTGCAGCCAACGCCCTAACAAAACAAGCATACATGGCTATGAGAGATGTGCTGACGAACCTTAAATGAGTAGGAAAACCCCATGTGGGACTTGAAGGAAAATAAATAAAGTCCATTGATTCCACTACACTAAAGGTAGAATGACGAATGAAGGATTTGAATGATCATCAATAGTGAAAACCCTATTCCATATAGTCGATAAAGAGTTCTCGTATAATGGTATCCTAGGAAGGCCATACCTCTTCAAAACAAAAGCCATACAAAGCATAAGATGTTTGACTATGGAGATACCCATGCCTAACGGAGTGGTGACAGTTCAAGCAAGGTAGTAATCAACCAGTCGAATGCAACCATCTAGCATTACAACATACACCTAGGGAAGATGTGTTCAACCTAAAACAAAGAAAGCGTTCAAAGCCTATTGGTGAGTTAATTGAACTTAAAATTTCAATAGATAAAATAGTTAAATATGGAGTAGATAAGAGCCAACTAGCAATTGAGTGAATAACTCATGTCATTTAGAAGAACGTTGAACCATTCGCCTCCAAGCCAAAAGAGATACCATAGATCCATCCTTTGATAGAATGTCACAAGCTGAACGTGAATCCCAAGGCAAAATCGATAAAATAAAAAAGGTTCACCCCTAAAAGGCAAAAAGCTATAGGAGAGGAACTTAAAAAAAATAGGTATTATTAGAGAAGTAAAATATCTTGGTACGATGGCCAATGTTGTCATGTTTAAGAAACCAAATGGAAAATAAAGGATGTGTGTCAACTTCACAGGCCTAAATAATGCTTAAAGGATAGTTACTCATTGAACATCAACCAGTTAGTAGGTTCAACTACTAGTTTTTCTAGGTATAGTTATTTAGAAACAACATAAGGATACTATTAGATACTAATGGATCCAGAAGATGAGGAGAAAATTGACTTTGTCATAGATAAAGGAACATATTACTACACCAAGATGCCCATCGGACTAAAGAACATAGGAGCAACTTAGCAGAGGCTCATGAACTTAATGTTTAGAGACCAGATCGATAACAATGTGGAAGTGTGTGTATGTGCGTGTGTGTGTGTGTATATATATATATATATATATATGATATTATTGTTAAAAGTAAAACTAATGAATCTCATGTAGATGATCTAAGGGAAGTTTTACTTTCTTAAACAGGGATGACATGAAGTTGAACCCAGAAAAGTGCACTTTCAGAGTCAAAGTGGGCAAGCTTTAAGAATTCATGATTTTTGAATGGGGTATTAAAGTGAATCTTGAGAAGATCCAAGCAATCCTAGATAAGAGACCCCCAAAGACAATCAACAAGGTGCAGAAGTTGAACAAAAAAAGTCACAGCCTTATGACGGTTCATCTCTTATTCGATAAAGAGATGCCTACCATTTTATAGGAGTTTGAAGAACATAAAGTACTTGAAGTGATTCGAAGACTACTAGATAACATTTGAAGAACTCAAAGCATTCTTTACCATTCCCCATCTCTTAAGAAGACCAGAAATAGGCAAAACTCTTTATATATATCTAGCTATAAGATAAGAAACAGTAGCTTTAGTACTCCTCCGAGAAGCACATGGTGAATAATACCCCACTTATTACACCAATAGAGTCCTTTAAGGGGCATAAGTAAGATAGCCAAAGCTGGAAAACTTAGTTATGGCTTTAATGGTTTTGATAGGGAAATTAAGGCCTTATTTCCTTGTATACACCATTATTGTTCAGATAGATCAACCCCTACTCAAAGCTCTATAAAGACCTGATTTTTCTAAAAGATTAGTACATTGGGTTGTCTAACTTAGCGAACATGATATCAGGTATGAACCCCAAACATCCTTAGAGGCACAATATTTAGTTGATTTTGTCATGGATATGACAGGTGACGAACAAGCCTGGGAATTATCTAAGGACACGTGGACTTTACATATGGATGAAGCCTCTAATGATCATGGGGTAGAAGTAGGAGTGATACTCTAAAGACCTAACAAATTTAAAATAATATATGCTATTGCCTTAAAATTTAATGACGTTAATAATGTTGCAGAATATGAAACCCTAATTACCAAGCTTAACCTAGCCCTTGAGGCAAAAGTAGAAGAACTACAAATCTTTAGTGACTCAATATTGATCGTCAATCAGGTCACAAGAGATTTTCAAATCAAAGATGACAACTTAGCAAAGTACTTGAAGAGGTGTCAACACTTGCTCAACAGGCTCACTCAGTAAGGAGGAACTTGGACAATCATTCAGATCCCAAGGGAAGAGAGCATAGAGGTAATGGTAGAGCAAGGAGAAACATTTTAAAACCTTCAACTAAAAGAAGAACAACTCCAGCCCATCATAGTGGAACATAAAATCTATGATATAATATAATCAAACATTTAGATGAAACTAATCATCCAATACCTAGATAAGAGAGAATTGCAAGAAGATATTAACAAAATATACATATCAAGATGGAATGCTCTAAAGAACATCAGTCACATATCCCTGGACAAAGTATGTCTTAAAGGAGGAAGACGATTATGTTTTCTTGGAAGATTCACAAAGGAATTTATGGAACGCATGAGGGCTCACACGCAATGGCATCTAAAGCCTTACTCCAAGGGTTTTATTGGCTAATAATCAAAATGATACAAAAGAATTAGTACATACTTGTGAAAAATGTCAAAAGTATGACAGAGTTTGAAGAATCTTCACAGCACAACAAACTAGAATCATAAGCCTATGGTCATTCACCATTTGGGGAACGGACACCCTAGGCCTCTTTTTGTAAGCTACATAACAAAGAAAGTTCATCGTTATTACCATTTACTACTTCACCAAATGGACAAAGGCCAAAGTAATGACCACAATTACAATAAAAAAGGGAGAAGTTTTCTTTTAGAAAGAATTTATTTATAAGTTTGACATCCCAACACACTAATCACAAACAACAAAAAGTAGTTCAATTGTGATAGCTTTAGGCAATTTAGCAAAAACCTCCACATCAACCTCTGATTCACCTCAGTAGCTCATCCCTAAATACATGGGCAAATAGAAGTCACCAACAGGACACTCCTCATTGGACTGAACAACTAACTCACACTCTTTGGACATATCGAACGACCCTTAGAAAAGCCCATGGATAGTCACCCATTAGCCTGGTATATGGCATGGAAGCAGTGGTTCTAGTAGAAATTGGCATGGGCAGTCCTAGAATTCAACATTCAATTCAAACATTAATAATGAAGAAGCAAGGCTGCATATTAATTTATTTGAAGAACAATGGGAACAAGCATCCAT
>CATIWR010144538.1:0-10897 GCA_949677035.1 Omphalea diandra
TCAGTCTTTAGTGCTTTGAGGCAGTAGTGGAGGTGGTTGACATTCATTCACTAAGCCTCATAAATATATTGACCAAGTCACAAAGCATTTGTTATCATGCCTGCATTACTTTATTTTTGTACAAAGGTGCTTTAAATCAAAGTGTATAGTATATAGCTCAATTTATTTTGCTGGTTATAAGTATTACTTGCACATGGTTAACGGGTCCACTCCCCTAATTTAGAAGAGTTGCAGTTACTGATACTTACGTTGACATATTATTATTGCACGTTAGGTTCACGGGTTGTCTATAAGTTTGTGGCCGAGGGTCCCATATCACTTTTCCTTGTTTTTTCAATCCATGTTGTCCTAAATATCATAATAAAAAAGAAATGATCTTGTCCTGACATGAATCACGAAAAATAAAAATTTGATTTTCTCTTAATGATACGAAATTTAGTTTACAATCAACGTTTTTAAGACTGAACTAGTGAGTGAATCAGTTGATTGATTAGATTGCAATTCGGTCGGTTCAATCGATTCAATTGATTTGATAATAAATAAATTTAAAAAATATTATTAAAATAATTTTAAAAAACTTGAAAATTATTAAAAACTTATAATTATAATAATTAAAAATAATACTAAAATCCATTTGAGTCAAACCGAACCGAACATTAATTTGATTCTCAATTTTTCTCAATATGATTTTCAATGATTCTCATTTTTTATCAATATGATTTTCAAAACATTGTAGTTGCATTGTTTTTGGAATTACTTAATGTTTAACTTTTCATCATTTTCAAATGTATTTGACTTACATAATTTATTTTAAAATAAATTTGTATGTTGGTTATCTTGTCTATTAAATCTAAGATTCATTTGTGAATCCTATCATGTTATTATGTCAAATATTTAAGTTTGTTAGTTTAGATTTGTTTAATAAGCAAAAAGCTAGTCAAACAATTGCAGAAAGTAAAATAAGTTAAATAAATATTTGACAGGTTGGCTTGGTGAAAAACAAATTCTATTAATATCTACCTCTCTTTTATGGAACGAGATATGTTGGCTATATTAGTATCTATTATAGTATTTGAGTCGGCTTTTAGCGCAAGAAGTCATGTGCTTGACTCTTTTTGTAGTTCCTTGGTCCAAAAAATAGTTGAGTCTCTTATTAATAGACAAAAATAGCTACAAAGATCTAATAGTTAGATATTTGCAAAAGAGAATTTAGATGAACTTGAGGCAATAAAATCAAGAAAGATTCTATATTCTTTTTTATATTTATTGTATTGGTGTTATTAATTTATATTCTTTTTCATTTTTTTTGTTGTGATTTGTTTGTAAAAATGCTAAGTTTGATTGAACAACATGGTCATCTTAATAATGATGATTAATGGATAAAATATGACAATATTATTAATTGTTTTTAATTATTTTTTATTTATATGTTATTTATAATTTTGATTATTTTAATGTAGAATGATTTTTTTCATTTTATGTTATGAAGAAGATTTAATTAACTTAATGAGATGAAGTTCAATTAACTTAGTGAAATATCAATATTTTTTAATTTATTAAAGGTTAGATTATTTAAAATTTCAAAATTTATATATTTAAAATGATGTTGCTGTTAAATTTATTATTCAAATAGAAATTTATTTTCATTATGTTTATAATTTTTTAAAAATATATGATATTGAAATTTTTAGAATAATATTTTTATAATTATTTACTATTTGTTATATATATATATATATATATATATATATATATATATATATATATAAAGATAATTTTATACGCGCTAATGATAAAAATTTTCTCAACGTCATTGTCTCTCTATTCATGGCTTGTGAAATTGTCATCGAATGACAAAGGCCACATGCAGATAGATCAATCTAGTTATAATTGTGATGTTGTATATCAGTTATATACGTTGGAATGTGACTTAATATTGGACTAATTATTTGCTAACCCATAAGCTCAAATAATAATTAAATAGTTAATTAATTCTGACCATTCACTTGATTATGTGATGAACATACCAAATTAAGCCAAAATATATAAATAGATCATTTCTTTATCCACAGACAGAAAATAAAATTCACGTTAAATCATCAGAAAGTTATTATTGTAAATAAAATGGTCAAAGGAGAGAAATTAATTTGTTAATAATATTTGCAACATGCCGATTTTATTAAACTCATCTAATATGTTGATTTTATCAAATTCATCAAATATATGTTTCATTATATCAATACTTAAGATTTATATGTTGAAGATTTTATGGATTATAAAAATAGGGTTAATCAAGTTTTGATCGTTAAGATTTTACAACATATTCCTTTGCAGTTTGCTTCATTGAAGAACCATACAATTTGAGTTGTTTTCATGACTAAATGTGTTTTCTAGCCTTGGATATGGAAAAAAGATATAGTTGTTCTAATCTTATGGTTTATTTTTTGATTTTTTTGTGTTTTAATTAGGTAGGTGTCTTGTGTTTTTCAATCTTTTCAACACTTTAATATTTTGTCTCACAAATCTTTAACATTTTTCTTTTTTAGTATCTTCATCACTCTTTTGGCAATATTTATAGTTATGTTCTTTGTTGTCTAAAAAATCCTGGGTGATCTCTAATTATTTTATATTTATGATGAACTTTACTAAAATTTTGCAATTTCAGGTATAGCAGTATTACATTTTCTTGCTTTGGTTGCTCATGAATTATGGTGGTGGTGTTGCTAATGATTTGATTTGATTTATTCTTGTGTTAATTAAATTCAATAAGAGGATGTCCAAAATCTAAAAAATTAATATATAATTTAAAATTTTATAATATGTTAATAATACTACAGTAACATTAAAATGTAATTTACTTTTTAAAAATATAAAATTACTGTCCCATCTTTGCCTTGAATTTAGAGCTGAACGTGACCTCTGATATTGGTGATGTTATTAGGCCCAATCATAATGTCCAGCCAGAGCTCGTGGTCCTCCATCAATCACGTCCCTACTTTAATCAGAAAAAGGCAATGATGATAATAATAATAATAATAAATAAATAAAAAGCTGTCACGAGAATCCATTCACATGAATTAGAGAGCTGCTAGATGCTCGCCGTTGCCGTATAATAATAATAGTAATAATAACTTTCAGTAGTTTTACTTTTTCTAATTTGGTAAGATTGTTGTTTAATAATCTTTAAAAAAAAAAAAGATTGTTGTTTAATAAAGTGGGAGGAAATACTTTTCTAACAAAAACAAAAGTGGAAGGGAATATTTACAGTCCTCCAAAAACGAAAACTGGGTGTGGAATATGTTACTGCACTGGCGTGGATGTATAATGCCCATTCCCAAATTAGAAATCCCGTATTATATACTAAAAAAATTTCCTAATGGAAAAATATTTCTCCTTTCTATTTTATTTTTTTTCTTTTCCCTCTCATATTCTTTTTTTTTTTTAAAAAAAAAGCTCTCATATTCTTTGCAGATAGGGTGATAGAAGGAATTACTCCAATTTTGCATGTATTTACTTCTCATTCACTTTTTTTTTCTTTGGAAGTAACAACACATTTGATGGTGATTGAGTCTCTCTCTTCTTGGGGAGATTATTTGATTAATAAGATAAAAATAGAATTTCTATATTAAGATATAAATCTTTTTATATTTTAAAATAAATATAATTATAAATTTATTAATAAGTAATATTTTTTATAAAAAAATAATATTATATCATTAAATAAATATATCAGAGAAAAATAGACAATAAATTTTCCTCCCCCTCGTTTCAATTTATTATTAGTATCATTTACTAGTTGATGAATTTTACATTGACAAAGGGAAAGTTAAATTTCAGGTTGGCTGTGACTCATTTTAAAATAGTGGGCCACTCTGGGCTTTACGTCTAAAATGGTTCAAACTGGATTAGGCCCAGCTTAACAAATACTACCTTCGTCTTAATCCTAGTAAACTAAATCTTAGTTTTCTCCGATGCTTTAAGAAAACCCTAATCCTTTATTTTCTACGCTAATCGTTTCTCTTCTTATCCTAAGGTGAGCTTCTTCTTCTCTGTCTGTCTATGCATCGATGATGCATTTGCGTGGCCATATAAGTGATCGAACATCCGTCTTCTTTTCTTTTCCTTTATCCGTAGTTACATGTTTTTTTTAAACCTTTTTTATTTTTTTTTACCACAGATACGCGCGTCTACATCTGTTGCCCTCTTTATCCATCCGTTGTTATTCCACAAAACAGTTTTTGCAGATCTAATGTGTGTGTATATGTATTAGTTTGGATTATCTTTCTTCCCTTGCTTGCATGGAAAGAGGTGATGATGGAGTTTTCTGTTGCTGTTATCGTGTAATGTCTCACAGCTTAAAAGGTAGGAACCCAACATTAGGGAGACGATGATGAACAAGTCTATTTGTTCCAGCAAGTTTATGAACCCATCATTTTTTGCTCTTTAAAAAAAAAAAAAAATCTCGGCTGGGTTGGATTGAAATAGTCTTCATAACAATCTAAATGAGCAACTATTAGATACTAAAAATACTCTCTCCTACTGGATGAGTTTTTCTCTTATAAACAATATTCAGGGGTTGTGTAGTTCTCCATATTTTTGCATTTTTTTCATCTGAACCTCTTAAACACATTATTTTCCTTTTAGAGTCCATCTATTGGCTGTATATTCATGCAATTGATATATAAGAGGGGTTAAGTTGGACTGTGGATGCAACATTGAGATTTGAGAGTTTCATTTTCTTTAAAATATATGTGTTTATTTGTTGTACATTTTTGTGCCATATTGATTTATTTAATCGATCGATAACAATCACACCTTATGGACTTGTGTTCTGTTTTAAAATTTTCTTTTATGAATAATGCTTTTGTGGTTTGGTCTTTACTCTTCAGACACACAAGGTTTATTATTTCTTGATTAGTTCTCATTTTCCCATCTTTAAATTTCTTCTTTTGCACAACAAGAGCTTATCTTATACTCTCTAAGAACTAAACTATATCTAATTGTATACTTTCTTTTTTCTTCATAGACTATTTTAATATGGAGATCACCACGAGAAGGAACTTCTGTCTTGTGGAAACATTATGGCCCCTTATACTTGTTCTTCATACATATATATATAAGGTAAATGTTGATCTGTTATTCCCTGCTTTAGTAATGAAGTGGGCATTTCTACTTTCTATCTTGTTGTTCACTCTAGGAATTTTACCTTTGTTCCTATGATTTTCAAGAGGCTCTGGCAGATCATCTACTGGTAAGTTATTTTTAACTTTGGTTAATATTTCTTGATTGTTGAGCGTAATTATGTGTAATTAATGGACCAATCTTTGATGCCTTGAGGCGGTAGTAGAGGTAGTTGGCCTTCACTTGATATCTTTTACAAAAATAGAGTTAAATTGTCTTGATAAATAAATACATCATATTCTTTCTCTTTTATTTCTTTGAACTATTTTTTTGACTTTTGTATTTTGAGAGGAAAAAATAAGAGTTATTATAAGATCACACAAGGTAACAATTCAAAAATGAAGCAATTAATCACATAACATTCTCTCTTTCTCAACCCAAAGAATAAAACACTCAACCCCACACTGAAGAGTTCTCACTAATTCCATGAGACAACCCCTTATAATTGTAGAAACCAAATCTCATCCCAAAGCAAATGTGATCAATTACATTAATGGACTAGGCTTCATTGGCTAGCTAAACATGAGATTATAATAAAGAAAATAGAGTTCTTGTAAGCTCAATGAGACTCACTAAATGGATAAAAGGGTGGACGAAGAAAGAAAAATGAGTAAGTGGCTAATCCTAAATTGCCTTAATCTTTTTTATGCTTGTATTTGAGAATGTGGTTTCAAAATGATAACAAATCAAGTTTTACAGACTCTAACACTATTTGAGGACTCACTCAATAAGAAATTTATAAAACTAAGCATATTATAAGGAAAAAAGACTCAAACCTTTCTTTATAGTATAAAAGAAATGAATTTTAATTTTTTAAGAATTTGTAAACTTCAAAATCTTGAGATTTTCTTTAAAGATAGTGATAATTAAATATCTATAGTAGAAAACAAGGTTTGCAAATTAAGAAAGTAAATCCAAGTCATAGCTAGAAATTTTTGACTAAGTTAAAATGAAAATAATGGAACTACTAAACAAATAATGAGTTATTTGCACAATAAACCAAACAAAACATCAAAAATTTTGTTTTATATAAATGAAGAAAGTAAAATAAAATAAAATAACAACAAAATTATCAAACAGTAAAAACCTTCCTCCATACTTAAGGCAATTGTCCTCAATGTGAAGGAGAAATTTTCAGCACAATAAAACAAACAAATAACACACTAAAGAAAAAGAAAAAAAAAAAGAAAAAGAACAAAGGAACTAGGAAGCTTACTTGGGATCTCAAGGTGCAGGTGGTAGAGAGTTGGGTAGTAAGTCGGGAATGGAGGAGAGTTTTGAGGAGGGTAATTGCAAAATAGGAGAGTTGTATTTTTTTAAATTTTATTTGATGTTTATTTATTATTATTATTATTATTATTATTATTATTATTATTATTATTATTATTATTATTATTAATTAATAAATATAAAGTGTTCCTAATATTTTAGTCTCCGACAATGACGCCAAAAACTTGATACAGTCTAAGGCCAACACCAATAGATCAAATAGACAAATATACCTATTAAGTATAGTATAGCGTATAAGTATCGAGCGTCCACCCCTGCAGGACTAAAAGTTCTAGTATTAGTTTTTTCTCTATTATGTAACTGGTAAATTTAAGTAAATTAATTAACTAATTAAAAATTAAAATAAATTAATTTAACAAACTAGAATAATAAAAATATGAACTAAAGGGAAAAATGTGACCAATATGACAAACAACACTCAAGTATTGAATCTTCCTAAGACTTATTAAGAAATTAATTTTTCAATAATATAATCTAATTTAATATTTATGGAACAGTAGAAATTCCTTTTGTATGTTAAAATTCTTCTCAAGATAATTAACATCTAACTTTAAATTGATTAATTGAAATCTCTTCCTAATTAAAATCCATAAAATCACATTATAGTTTTTTTAAATTTCATTATTAGGTTTGACCCTAATTCAGAGGATTTATGTTATCTTATTTCTAGGATTATATACAACTTCTTTCAATTGTGCTAAATTTATTTAATAACTTGATTTCTCAATCGAAGTTTAAAGAATTGTAAAACAAGAATTAATATTCTGGATATATCAATTCGAGAAAATAAAGAACAAACATAATTGAATTCTATAAAATGATGAAAAGATTATAATATATAAAGAAAATCACAATTCAAAACTTATCTTAAGGTTTATCATACCCAAGTGTCTAACTAATTTATTTCATAATAGATGAATTCATCATACCCAAGTATCTAACTAATTTAGTTCATAATGAAATTATTAGCTAACATCAAAATAAAAAGAAAATAAAATAAAAAAGTTTTCATAATAAAACTCTTGTAGTCTCTAATTCTCTTCAAACTTGATGAATAACTAATAATTCTCCTCTTTTTGACAGCTTCTTCTCCAAAGGAATAAATATAAACAAAAACTTCTCTCTAGAAAAATAAATAAACAAAAAATAAAAACTATTTTTTTGGAATTCTCTTTTTCTATTTATAATCTTATGCTCCCTCTCAAAATAGGAAAAACATATCTTCCTCCTCTATTTATGAAAATAACAAATCCTCCTTTAAAAAAAGATCCGGTGAGCTTCTCAAACTGCACAAATATTGCACGGATCCTTTCTCAATGTATTAAGAATGAACTCAAATTCTATCCAAAAAATATCAGAATTGGTCCATGAATTGTCAAATTTCTGTTTGATCCCTGAACTTCTAAAACTATATAATTTTACCCAGAAAACTCTCATAGTTCGTCAATCAGCTTTAATTTTCAGAAATTCCTATAAAATCACAAAATACAAGTCAAAAGTGAGACATCATCTGACATTTTTTCCAAATTAGACTCAATTAGTAATAAAATTAACCATAAACGTACTAAAAATAAATAACTATCAATCACCTTTTTCTTAAAGTATATGTATTTATTTGCAGTACATTTTTGTGCCCATATTTGTTTATTGAAGTGATTGATAACAGACATACCTAATGGATGCACATTCTGTTTTAAAATTTTCTTTTGTAAATAATACCTATGTGGTTTAGTCTTTAATCTTTAGACATACAAGGGTCATAGTTGTTAAAGGCGCAAGACACATTAAGGCTCCAAGGGGTCTTAGAGTCTAAGCGCAAGGCATAGTCGTGCGCCTAAGCTAAATTAGGAGCAGAAATTAAAAAAATTAAAATTAAAATTAAGAACTAATAATTATATATGCATATTATTATTATATATTGAGTGAAAATATTTCAAACTCTTTAATAGTTTCTTGAAATAGATTAGAAAAAGCTTATTTCTAACACTTGTAACAAGATCTAAGATAACTAGTTTTTCTATCTAACTTTATAATAATTGAAAACTTGTTGACTGTTACAAAAACCTTCCTACACTAAATGAGCAGTAAAAAAAGGTCAAATTGAATGTAAAAGATACATGAAAACACATGCATAACTATAAAAAAGTATCACAAGCAATAAAAATACAAAGCCCAAAAACTCAGAAACAAAACCAAACATAAAAATCTCTCTCGCCAAAAATAGAATAGGTAGAAGGAGAGAGAAAAAAATAAAACACCAAAAACAAAATAAATAGAAGAGAAAAAAAAATCAAAATAGGGTTGAAGAAGATAAATTTCAGGCACGTAATGGCCAGAAATGGACAGATCGGCGATCAACGACCTTAGTACTAGTGGTTTGGTCGGATTTCAGTGACTTTCCTATGATGTCAGCAAACTTTCATGTGACTTTCTGGCGCGTCGACATTGTATTCTGACAGATTGACCATCTGAGATTCTAGTGATCATGATATTTTAAGTGAAAGATGGATGTTGTAGTAGGAGTTAGAAATGCGCGCCTTTCTCGCGCCTATTAGTAGCTCAAGGAGCTCGCCTAAGGCACCAAGGCGAGCGCTTGAGTAACGACGCCCGCTTTTGGCCTTTAGAGGCGCAGGGCCGATCGCCTGGTGTGCCTTGCGCCTGAGGAGCGCCAGGGGCACGCCTTTAACAACTATGACAAGGGTTATTGCTTGAGGTTTTTATTTTGCATGTCTCTCTTTCTCTCTCTCCTATGGTATAAGAACAACTTATATGATTTATTGTCACTTATAATTAAATTATATCCAATTGTATTCTTTCTCTTTTCTTCATAGACTGTTCAAATATGAAGATCATTGCTTTAGGCTCTTTTGCATGTACTGAAGGAATTTCTATCCCATGGAAACATTGTGGCAGCTTAGTCTTATTCTTAATGCATCTATTGCTGTACATGATCTTGAACGGTTGAGTTTTCCATTTCTATTTCCTTTATACATATTATTGTTTTTCACGTCGACAATGTCTAAAAAGGAGAAGATGTGTGTTGATCTTTTATTCTCTGGTTTAGGTGATCAACAAGGGGGCATTTCTACTTCATTTGTTGCTCACTTACTCTGGAAATCTTACCTTTGTTCCTGGTGGCGGTACCACTATCTTCAAGATGCTTGGAACGAGCATTTACTGGTAAGTTATTTTTAATTTGTTTAGATTGGTTGAGTGTAATTATGTCTAATTATTGAACCAACCTTTAATGGCATGAGGAAGTAGTAGAGGTAGTTTGCGTTTTTCAGTAAGCCCCATAAATATGTTGGCCAAGTCTTGGAACGAAGCCTTCATTTTTATATAGTAGTACCTTAATGTAAATCATATAGGGAAATGTGCAGGTAGTTAAGTCCATAGTTCAATGTATTTTGCTGGTTATAAGTATTACTTACACACGGTTGACAATAAAGGTGACAAAGTTTATCTGAGTCTATTTATTCACTCGTATTTACTCTTTAAAAATGAGATATAGATGGTAAATGAGTTAGTTGTTAATAAGTTGTTAATCCATTTAATCTTATTTATATATAAGTAGATATGGGTTAGATAAGAATATCCATTTTACTACAGTCTATTAGTTGGATTATCATAAAAGAAATTTTGAGAATGGAAGGAGAAATTAATGGTTGATTAAAATTTTTGCTATGTTTTTGGTATTATGACATTTTAAATCAAATAGTTTAAAAAAAGTAAATGATTAAGGTAATCACATAAATTAATTATAAATCTGGTATTTATCTTATTAAAGTAATATTTATATCATTTGATTTATTATACTAAAAAATTCTTCTATTATTTTTATTAAATTCATATAAAATGTTATAATATTTTCAGTTTCGTTTTACATTTTTTTTTATTCAAATATCTATTTAAACTTAAAATACTTAAAATTCTATATAAAAAAGTAAATCAAATGTACATATAAAAAGAAAAATAAAAAGAAAATCACAATTCACATAAATTTCTAAACCAATCTCGCTTGACCAACAATCTCAAAATTGAAAAAAATTATGAAGAAATCAAAGTGGCCATCATATACAGGAAAACTTTAGTAAAAGATTATCCAAATCCAAATGTGAATAGTAAAGGAAACATCCTTGTTGCTTATTTTTGTATTAAGATAAAAAATTTACCTGCACTTTGTTTTTTTTTTAAAAATTTTTAACAATAAAATTCATCATCAAGATGCCATTTCAAAATTTTCGATATCATTAAAAATAAGAGTTGCGAATTTGACATCATGAATTGCTGGCTAAGGCTTTCATAGGTTGACTAGATGTTTCTCATGGGGTGACAATGGAGAGTAAACCCTCCATCTCAAAGAGATTCTAGAATTAAATCTTCAAGGAGATTTGATAATATATATATATATATATATATATATATA
>CATIWR010144544.1:0-15711 GCA_949677035.1 Omphalea diandra
TCTGTAATTTTATTAATTTATTGATATTGAGTATCCATGATTTTTGTTGGAAACTGGGTATAATTTGACTGAGCATAATTTTTATGAACTAAGTATCATGAATATTGAATATTGATACTGATTATTGTAATATTTTATATACTGAAAAATAGGGAATGTACATTTTTATTAAGTGGAATATACATTTTATGTTAAGTGGAATGTACATATTCTGTTAAGTGTAATGTACATTTTCTGTAATTTTGTTGATTTATTAATATTGAGTATCCATGATTCTTGTTAGAAACTGTGTATAATTTGATTGAGCATAATTTTGAAGAACTGAGTACCATGAATATTGAATATTAATATTGATTATTGTAATATTTTATACACTGAAAAACAGAGAATGTACATTTTTATTAAGTAGAATGTATATTTTCTGTGAAGTGGAATGTACATTTTCTGTTAAGTGAAATGTACATTTTCGGTATTGGTATACCGCGAATACCGCATAATTTTAGCGGTATCAATTTTGACGGTTTTCGTGGTACACGGTGTCGGTATCAGTTTTATGATTTTCCAGTTTCGGTTCTCGCGGTATCGGTAAATTTCGCGATATCAGTATTCGTGATATACCGATTACACCCCTACTAGCTGAATATCATCCGATTCATCCGTAGACAAGAACATATTTGCCATCATTTCCTCCATCACAAGGCCACCCCTTTACACTAGGAAAATGTCGAGAGAAATTAGGGAACTCGCTCAACGAGAAAGAGAACACGCTCCCTCAATGAGAGATTCAAATGGCATATCCTTTATATCTTATCTTAACCACTCAAAAATCAATTAATTAGTATTTTTAAATTTAAAATTCTTTAATAATTTATTTTTTAAAATTATTAATATTATAATAATTTGACAATTAATTATGTACTACTAAATTACTCATATTATATATATATATATATATATATATATATATATATATATATATATATTTCACAATTTTATCAAATATTATATAAATATCACTAATAAGGACTTAGATAAATGATTGAAATTAATCATTAGCATTTAAATTTTCAACTAAGATCTTTTTTTTTTTTTGTAAGCATAAAACATAATGGTTTCAAAACTCAGTTATTCATAATTCAAAATTACAATTGATAAATAAAATAAAAATAGTCAAATGTATAGACCATCTTAACCTTTTAGCTCCAACTATAATGATTGAACTAAATAATCCTTCTACTATTATTTTCTACAGTATATCAATAATAATAAAAATATTAATCTTTTATTACATATAATAAATAAATAAAATATTGAAAAACAACAAAATTTTTACATTTGTGCTAACTAGTTATTAATTGTATACATATTACATAATATACTTTTATTTTTATTTAGTTAGGAAAAATGATTGATACGCTTTATGTATGAAAAGGGTTGTCATCATGCTAGAAAATCTCCTCGCGAGTGAAATGACAACTAATATACCATACCAACCTTATATTAATTATTTTTAGGATAGACCTCAACTTTGTACTTCTCTATTATTCATACAATTTCAGATGATATAGACAATGAAAATATTATCTTTAATCCACAAATCACGCAACTTGTACAACTTGGAATGGCGTGTGGGCGAGGACAGGCCAGCGACTTCCTTTGCATCACCGCCAGAACAACCAAGTCCATTCCGATAAATAATTTGGGGGTATTTTCGTCATTTCAAGCAGCGATGACCGCGATATAAGTAGAGGCTCTTCGCTTCCTCCAATTCATTCATCTATACATAAGAAAGTTCAGATCTAGGTTCTATCGTTCAATTCTTCTCAAGGTAAATCTTCTCTTCCTTTGGTTCTTCATTTTTTATTATGAATATGTTGTCCTTGTTTTGATTATGCTGTAATTTGATCGTCTCGATTATGAACGTTGCTGGTTTTGTTAGTACAGGACTTTTTTTTTTCGATGAGATCGTGTCTATTTGATTAGATAGATCTGTCTATTTACGTAATCGATTAGATCATTTCTATTTATGTAAGATCTGTTGATGTTGATCGATCTCTTTTGTGTTACCTTATGTTGGAAGGTAGATCTGTTGCGGTGATGATCAAGTAATCGCTTTGGATTGTCGAGTTTTAGATTCATGGTTCTTTTCTGTGGGTTTAGATGTGATAAAGTAACTAACTGGATCAGGATGACGTGAATTCCATGATCCGTTGAAATAGATTCCCGTTCTCTATTTGACATGTTTCGAGATGGCATAAATGGGTTTTTAGTTGTATGTTGCTCAAAGGTGTCAAATGATTTTTTTTTTCCCTCTTTTGTTTAGAAAAAAAAAGTTTGGTAAATGTGTGGTGCCTGATGCGGGTAATTTTTTATCATTATCTTTCTATTGTCTGAGAACCTAGGGTAGATTTTACAAGAAATAGCACATGCGGGTCTTTGATTTCTTTTGCACAGTGTTGAAGAACACTATTGTCATAGTTTCTTTGTGACTCAAAGAGATAATTGAATAAGAATTGATCTTTATGATGATAATTTTTTTATCGTTATATTAATGGTCATGTCTAACTGGTGTTTATTTGATTGTTGTAATAGTGTATGACCTACACTCATGCTGCATATTTTTTACCACAATCTGTTTTATAACTTTCTTAATGATTATCCAAAAATTCAGAAGGCTCTTAACTTGTTTCAGATTATCTTACTTTTGATACACAGATGCAGATCTTTGTTAAAACCCTGACCGGAAAGACAATCACCCTTGAGGTGGAAAGCTCAGACACCATTGACAATGTGAAAGCTAAGATTCAGGACAAAGAGGGCATTCCACCTGACCAGCAGAGGCTGATATTCGCTGGTAAACAGCTGGAGGATGGTCGCACTCTTGCTGACTATAATATCCAGAAAGAGTCCACCCTCCACTTGGTGCTCCGTCTCCGTGGAGGCATGCAAATTTTTGTGAAAACACTCACTGGCAAGACAATCACCCTCGAGGTTGAAAGCTCAGATACCATTGACAATGTAAAGGCCAAGATCCAGGACAAAGAGGGGATCCCACCTGACCAGCAGAGGCTGATCTTCGCTGGTAAGCAGTTGGAGGATGGTCGCACCCTTGCTGACTATAACATTCAGAAGGAGTCAACCCTCCATTTGGTGCTTCGTCTTCGTGGTGGCATGCAAATCTTTGTGAAAACCCTCACTGGCAAGACAATCACCCTAGAGGTTGAAAGCTCAGATACAATTGACAATGTCAAGGCCAAGATCCAGGACAAGGAGGGGATCCCACCTGACCAGCAGAGGCTGATCTTTGCTGGAAAGCAGCTCGAAGATGGACGTACCCTTGCGGACTATAATATTCAGAAAGAGTCCACTCTCCATTTGGTGCTTCGTCTTCGTGGTGGAATGCAAATCTTTGTGAAGACCCTCACTGGCAAGACAATCACATTGGAAGTTGAAAGCTCTGATACTATTGACAATGTCAAGGCCAAGATTCAGGACAAGGAAGGGATCCCACCAGACCAACAAAGGCTGATCTTTGCTGGCAAGCAGCTTGAGGATGGCCGCACACTTGCTGACTACAACATCCAGAAAGAGTCCACCCTTCATTTGGTGCTTCGCCTTCGTGGTGGCATGCAGATATTTGTGAAGACCCTCACTGGGAAGACCATCACCCTGGAAGTTGAAAGTTCTGATACAATTGACAATGTGAAGGCCAAGATCCAGGACAAGGAGGGAATCCCACCAGACCAGCAGAGGCTGATTTTTGCTGGAAAGCAGCTTGAGGATGGTCGCACCCTTGCTGACTACAACATCCAGAAGGAGTCGACCCTTCACTTGGTTCTTCGTCTTCGTGGTGGCATGCAGATCTTTGTGAAGACCCTAACTGGGAAGACCATCACCTTGGAGGTGGAGAGTTCCGACACTATTGACAATGTAAAGGCTAAAATTCAGGACAAGGAAGGCATCCCACCGGATCAGCAGAGGTTGATTTTTGCTGGGAAGCAGCTTGAGGATGGGAGGACCCTTGCTGATTACAATATCCAGAAGGAGTCTACTCTGCACCTTGTCCTCCGCCTTCGTGGTGGTTTCTGAGATGCGTGATTATATGGTTCTGGTTTCATGTTGCATGCTGCATTTAGTGGCTTGTAATAATAAAGTGTTTGAACTTCTGTTAGGAATGGTTTACGTGTTTGAACTCTTGTTAGGAATGGTTTACGTGTACTTCTATTAAGTAGTTTAAATTGCCATTTTGAGTTCATTAGTCAATGTCTCAATTTCGAATAAAGTTGGATTTGCATATAACCTCTGGCATTGTGTATGCTTAGTCTTCCAGCTGTTGAATGAATTTGTCGTCTTCTCCGTAGTTCACGCATACGTTGGTTGTGCTTTTTTGTTTTAAAACTCAAGGTCTGTGTTATGACAGACTTGCCTTCGAAGCAATCTAAAGTCTAGATTCTTGAGTGGATCTCGTACACGAACACAGAATAAAGTCTTGGACCCAAATAGGAGTAGTTCACTACTAACTGTGAATCGCTCACTGGTTTTGAATGCAAACAAAGATTTTCTTTCTAAATTGGTGATTGCCCGTGGCCAGCCATTCATTGTCCCTTCCGATTTGGCGTTGCCCGCGGATTCTTGCAATTCGGGACTTTTACACAAGATCCCAAGTTTGAATGGATTTACAGGATCCGTATGTTACTAGTAATCTGAATGCTAGAAGAATCAGCCTGAGCCAATAAGAAGGCGTGTGGAACCCCGAAACTCCAACCAAACACAATTAGGCCCTTCCAAAAATACCACCCCGAAAAGGAAACGTTCTAAAGACGTGGTTTACGTTGTTCAGTTAAAATCATAATTCTTGAGACATAGAATCACACAAGCAGCAGACCAACAAATGGCTTGGGCTCTGCTCTCTCCTCTTCCACCTTATCTTTTCCCCTATGCCTCCAAAATAAACAACAGATACACCAAGGCAACCAAAAGAAGAGCAACGACAATAGTAGCAAGTTCCACAAACAGTGAAAGCAGCAAAAGCAAAGGCAAAGATGACTCACCGGCATTCAATCCTTGCGGTTTTGTCACAAATAATCAATCTAGTCGTAGCGCCATCTAGCTCCCTGAGTCCCCTGCCGAGGACGGCAATGTGGGACAAATGCTCTATGTGCGGTTTTCTTTTATAGTTACTCATCCACTATTCCATTTTCTAAACGGCTCCTAAATTGAGTGTCAGTTGATGCTTTTTGGTTGTAGAGGATAGAAGACAAAGGAAAGGAAAATGGTTCGTTTATAAAATCTGGGAAGCTTGCATGGTTTGTTAGAGAAACTGGTAAAACTAACTCATCTCTATGGCAACAAATAAAAGTATATCCTTACTTTCATTTTCAAGTTTTACTGTTGAGCAAGTTATTCTTTTTTCCTAATCTCATATATACAGGATCATGTGAGAGCCGACGTGGAACAATCGTCTATCTACATGGGGCTCCTACCCAATCCTATAGTTATCGAGTTGTCATGTCTCAGGTTGTTTTACCTTGTTTCTTATTTGACTTGCAGTTTTCGTTTAATCTCATTACCTACCTGAAATTCTATGACAGAGTCAGTTCTTGACTGTTATGCGTCTACAACAACTTAAATCAGATGTGATTATCAACAGTTACTGAATTTGACTGTCTTATCACATACAATTTTGAAGACCTGAAAGATAGTCACTACCAGTTACCGTATAATTTGAAAGAATTATAGTTAACCTTTGAATATTCATTTGCTGTCTATATCTCTATTCTTTGAAGAAACTGGTTTAGGAAAGTAGAACTTAGTAAGTTTTCCTGGAGTTTTGATTAGCCTACTTCCATAAAGTGGTTGGATTTCAGTGAAAACCAATGGTCTCGAGTCACTGGGTTTTCACTTTCTTGTCCTAATAACATTGCTTCTGATCTCAACTTGATAAGGATTTGCGATTGTGGCTCAGGTTTCATATAAATGCTCAGTTGCTGCTTGTTATGTAACAATACTTATTTTGTTATTTCACATTTCTCATTATCAAGTATCTTTCTTAAAATAAAATTCTTTTTCTAGCATAGATGTCTGATGCTGGGTTCCACTGCTTTGCGCCTCACTGGATAGGTTTTGGTTTAAGTGACAAGCCACAGCCAGGATACGGTTTTGATTAAACAGGCTTTGATTTGTTTTGATTTGAACGTTTTGTGTTACTACAAAACATTATTCTTGTGCGATATGTATTACATTTCCAAAACTCTACCGCACAGAGAAGGAGTTCCATGAGGCATTTGATAAGTTACTCGATGTGCTGGACATTAAGTCCCCCATCTTTCTTCTTGTTCAGGTTTGAATCAATTTTCTGGTTACATTTGCAATTTCTGATGAAAACTGTGCAAGCCATCTATAAGTTTATAAAGCATTCTTCTACATTGTCATGACAGTTCTGTTTTTGAGTGATGCTTGATCAATTTTTCGGGTCTATTGAAGTAAAGCTATGAACCTAATGGGTGCTTTTCACATTCTCCATAAAAGGGGTTTCTTGTAGGTTCATATGGATTGACTTGGGCCCTGAAAAACAAGAACAGGATATCAAAGATGGCAATTTTGAATAGTCCACTGACAGTTTCATCTCCTGTTTGCGGACTATTTTGAAAACTAAGGTTTTGTGATTAATTCTGTTTGATGAATGATCATAATGTGTTATGACGATTACTTGTGCTAACTACAAGCCTTGCATCGTTTGGTGCTTGCTTCTTAGTTTCTTTTAAGCATATCCAATTTTTTTTTTTTTTTTTCAATTTGCTCTCTTTATTATTATTATTTATTATTACTTTTACCCTTATCCAGGATTCCACTCTATGGAGAATTTACCTCCTAAAATGCCATCATTGCTGAGCGCTTCATTGAAGCAGGTAGCCCATATGTATCGAAATTGTAACAGATTCTCAGATCTTGCAAGTTCAAATTGAACCTCTGAGTTTTAGTGGAACCATCTGTTCCCATCATACATTGGTCTAGCACAATTACATCAAGTTTCTGATAATATCTGTCATTTTCTTTTAAGACTCAAAAACAACGCAACAATTATGCTCACTTAATGTAATATCTGTTGCGTGCAACTCAGTCATTAGATGGAGATCATATTTTATTAACAACAAAACTTAGAGGATACTTGATGCAGCTTAGTAAATTGCTGAATTCAGACTTTTGTAGTACGTTGTAGTCTTGATGCTTATAGTACCTTGAAGAAAATTGTAAGACGGCAACAGGATGACCGAATTATTAGCACACAAGGTTAGAAAAACTTTGTGTCTGAAGATAAGGATCTGCGTTCATAATCATCTAGAGGAGCTTTGGATAAATATGTGCTATGCATAATTTGGTTTGTTTTTCTTCAGAGCACAAAAAATCTTTAAGGCAGTTACTAACATGTGAAAATCAGTTGCGATCCTGATTTTAGAATTATGCTGTTGGAGGAATGGCATGAACACTATTCTCGTTTTATAACATATAGAATAATTCAAGCAGCTGATTTATTCATACCTAACAAGATTAAGCTGGGTAAGTTATTTTTCTCTGACAATTCATGCTGTTTGCAGTTATGTCCTGAAGATGGAAAAGGCTGGCGTGTATCGACTACCATATTTGGCAAGCAGTGGACCATGATTTGGTTTATACTTGATTCATTTCTCGCATTTATAAATATTCTTAAATGTTCTTTGAATTGACAGCTAAAAAATTAGTGTGCGGTATTACTTCTTCAAAGCATATAGCAGCCACATATTCCTGGTCTCCATTATGGTTTTGTGTTATTATGTGCATCTATCGCTGCTAAGTGATTTTCTGAATAAAGAATGGTTGCAATCATCGATGGAAGCTGAGAAATGAAGTCATTTCAGCATGTGTTGTTTGTGCATAACGCATACCAAAGAAACTGATCTCTTTATGTTTATTTTCATCATTTCAGCTCTTCTAGAGGCTGCAAGAAAGATTAATTTCAGAGATATTTCAAGCCAAATAGCTGAAGGCTTTGCATCTGGAAGGTATAATGTTCTTAGATTGTCGCTGACATGTATTCTAAGAATGTCAATTGAATTTCTGTATACATTGATGTTATAAAAACTTTGATTTCACTTTTCACTTATGTTCGTGTATTATAAATTATTCAGATGGGGTACACCAATACTTTTAGCTTGGGAATTAGGGGACAAATATTTGCCTCAATCTATTGCAGAAGAGTTTCAGAAGGGAAATCCTGATACTGTCAAGCTGAAGTTAATAGAAGGTGCTGGCCATATGCCTCAGGAGGACTGGCAACTATGCTGCCTTGTTACAAAATTTTTCCTTTTTGGCTTTCTCTTTTTCCTCTATCATAACAATGTTTTACTTTATTCTAACAGGCCTGAGAAAGTCGTGGATGCTCTGAGAGTATTCTTTTAAAGACAACACAAAAACAATGAGATGATATTCATTTTCAATTATGAGGTGAGAAACATAACTGCTTACTTTGGGGCCAAATATTGCATTAATTACTATATCGTTATCTCACATTTCTGCTTTGGTTTCTAAGAATCTCAGACAGATTATACAGAAGATCAATATTAGCATAACAAAAATGAACATGAAAGGAGAGAAGAAAGCGACTTCACATTGCAAATTTCTTTTCCTTGCGCCCACTTTTCTTTGATATGTAACAGGGCTCTGGCAGGCATTTTGAATTATACTCGCATTTTTCTGTCTTAGATCCTGTGCATGCAATGAGGCCAAGAATTCAAGCATCTGATATGCATCCTTTTTTTTTTTTTTACTATTTATGCTAAACTAAGGTTTCTTGTATATCTAACATAAGTTTTAACCAAACACACCGCAATTCGCAATTCTTGAAATGTGCAACAATAACAGCAATCAAGACTGGGAGACATTAGGTAGAGAATGCAAAGGTGGATTATTGTTATGCATTAGGGTGTTGAGAGAGGATTTACGGGATAAATTACAAGGACAAGCCTAAGAAAGTCTGGATTATGTGGTCAGCATCAGGAAATATTTGGATAAAATATTGATCTACAATGTATATTGCAGTTTCTTTAGGCATTTATGTTGTATCATTTGGGGCAAAAAAGCCAGTTAACCTTATGTATCCTCAATCAAGTAACCTTCATTGCCAATATTGAGTCGTCAATGGCAAGTCTGACCGTTGCTTAACTTCTACTGTAACAGTCATCACATAACAGACCTAGCTCTTAAATTTCATTAGTCTTGTGAATTCTAGCCTGTGAAAAACATAGTGAAACCCTTGTTCCACATATACATTGTTCAAGATTTGTGTTTTCTACTTACTGGCCAACGTAATTGTTTTTAGGCAAATGTGAAACAAAGCAGGTGCATATATAATTCAAAGATCACCTGTCTCGGAAGGATTCAATGACTCAACCATCAACCCATTTGAAACTAATTTTAGAGAACTGGGATCATTGTTACTTTGGCACAAGTCATTTAGATGTAATCTGCTGACATACACCACTAGAAACCTTTTTCATAATGATCATATTTTCCAAGAGTCCCATGACAGACAAATCACCGCGTGTCATTGCAAACATTGGCAGAAGCCATTGGCATGAGCAGAAAGGTCGTAGTTTAACCAGGATACATCCCAAGCAATAACCCAAAAACCGATTATACATGCTTCAAAAAAATGGATTGCACCCGCCTTTCCATGTTTTAAAAATGTGGACTCCGAAGTAGCTACTTCACTTTCCTCTTTGGCTTCTTACTGTTTTGATTGGTAGTGTTCTTGTTGGATACCTTTTTTGCCTTGCCTTGCTTATCATTGGTCTCTCCCCGTGGTTTCTTCTTTTGATCTTCTTCATCGATGTCGTCAATATTGCAGTTGTCATCATGAGATGCACCATCATCATTCTCTTCATCATCATTATCATCACTCACCTTGGATTTTCGTTTTGTAGGAGGCTTTTTGACATGACCTTTAGGCTTCAACTCTCTCTTTGATTTTGCCTTTTTAGCAGTTTCCTGTTCCTCACTTGCTGGTTCGTCCTCATCTTCCTTGTCATCATTGCCATCCTTTGTGTTGGATTTTCGTTTTGCCGGAAGCTTCTTCACATGACCTCTAGGCTTCAACTCTTTCTTTGACTTTGCCTTTTTAGCAGCTTCCTCTTCCTCACTTGCTGCTTCATTGTCATTTTCTTCCTCATCATTTTCATCACTCGCCTTGGATTTCCGTTTTGTTGGAGGCTTCTTGACATGACCGCTAGGCTTCAACTCTTTCTTTGACTTGGCCTTTTTAGCAGCTTTCTCTTCCTCAATTGCTGGTTCATTGTCATCTTCTTCATCATCATTTTCATTTCTCATTTGTTTTGCTGGAGGCTTCTTGACAGGACCTCTAGACTTCAATTCTTTCTTTGACTTTGCCTTTTTAGCAGCTTCCTCTTCCTCACTTGCTATTTCATTGGCATCATCTTCATTTTCATCTCCATCATCATCATTCTCACCCTTGTTTCTGTTTGAAGTTTGTCTTTTTGGTTTACTTGCTGCTTTCACAGCTTGGCCTCCACTCAGCTTTTGCAACTCCGGCACATAAGCTGTTGTCTAAAACCAAAAGCACAAGTCCATAAATTAATCAGTTTTTCTTTTTTTGCCAGCTAAGTACTTACATATACCAAGATGTTATAAAATATAGAAGAAAACAAAAACTATTCAACATATCAACAATAATAATCTGATAATTTTGTTTCATTTCATAATGACATACCCTACCACCAACATTGATAAAATCAATTTTCTTCCCTGCCATAACCCAAAGAAAAACTTGTTAACGTCCAATCTAATCAAAGAGCATTTAAGAAATAAAAATGGAAATACAAGTGGCAAAGCAAGAATGTCAAATCACATCTCTACCATATTCTTAAAGATAGATAGCAATATTAGAATGGAGAGACAGAATGACAAAGAGAGGACAAAGTAAGTAGGTCAGGAGCCAAACCATCAACAAAAGCCTTCCCAGGCTTCTTTTCTCGGGAATGAAAAATCCAATTATTGGGGTACTGACTACTATCTGCCCCAACTTCTACTGCTTTTTCAATGACCTGTAAAAACAACTGTTTTGTCAAGATGATCTTTCACTTCAAAAACATCTTACCATTAACTTTTCCAGGCTTTTTGCCCCATCGAAAATGAAACAACCATTCAAGAGGAAAGTGGCTGCATTCAGCATTGACTTGAACCGCATATTGAATAACCTCCAGATAAAAATGCATGCTTTACCAAAAATTTCTTACAACTACCAATAAGACTTTTGATGGAAAGAAGAGTACTTTCTCCCACCTCCTTGATGCACTTTTGCAATGTTGCACAACTTTCTTTGGACAAGCTGGAAACTATTTGCAGTGGATGAATTCTGGCCTACAAGAAAGCAAAAGTACATATTCATCAAACTACAATATCTAAATTAGGCCATAGTATTTTGATCAAAGACCTTTCATACAAAGAAAATATCATTAAGCAAAAATGTGTATCTTGAAGAAGATATCAACTATGAAGATACAGATAAAAATGTATTTTAAGAAAATGAGAAGAACAAAAGCTTAAAACATCCATGTATGGTCTTTAGCAGCTATATTCTCCATTACACTAGCTTTCCTTCCATCTTGTTTTAGCCAGACTGACACTCCATATTAAATCAACCAAGAAACTCCTTGCTAGCACACCACAGACAATCTTTGGTGATCATAGAAAAACTGTCTTAGACAATATCCACTCATGCTTGCCTCTGTTACCAGTAACACTACGTCCAAAAGTAATATAACTTTTATGTACAATTTTGGTACATACACTCATCCGTTTCAAATACCTTTGATCTGTTTGCACACACATCATTACAATAGTATCGCCTCAATTCCTAGATAATGTGTTAAAAACTGTTAAAGTTGCATACACTAAGGAGAAATCCTTTCATATTGTGAACATATTAAGAACAAAAGTTAAAACAGAAGATTAAGGTGTTCTAAGGGCGTTAGATAAGCAACAAGTGAAAGAAATAATGCCTAGATATATCTGAATCCAAAGCCTCAATAGTGATGGCAATATCGAATATGGTTCTATGTAACGGCCGTTATGTTGTGTTTTTTTTTTTTTTTTTGCCTTACCGTGACCATTATGACCGTTATATAATGGTCAAAAAATTTCAATCAGTTATCACAGCTGTTACATGAGGGTAACGACTGTTATGGCCATCAAATTCTAATGTAGCCGCCCTTATGGCCGTTACGATAATGGGGGGGTTTTATCTTTTGTGCAGGTTTGACTTGCTGCTATCCTATTTTCTTTACTGCCCAGCAGCTAGCAATGATGAAGGCCATTTTTTTCCATTTCCCTCTCATTTTTCTTGTCTTGTATTCTTTTTCTTTCATTTCATTTGAGCCCACCAAACCCAGAAGTTTGCCATTCAATAATTCTTCATAGAGTAATTGAAAAAACTCAAAAATTTAAAGAGGACAATTGTTAGAAGGAGGATTTCTTCAGACTACACTTAAAGAGGTTTGCTATTAATATTTATACTTTCCTTCTTTTTTATTGTTTTACTAGCTTTTAGATAACAAAATATTGTTAAATCTTAAGTTGTAATTAGGTAAATAGCTTGATTAAAGGTTAGAAAATGCATATTTATCTTAATTAGTGGTCAAAACCTAAATTAGGTATTTAGCATGATTAGTGGTTATAATATGTGTAGATATCAATGAAGTTGTCTATAACTGGTAAAGCAACTTATTTAAGTTATTATAAATTTTGGACAAAAACTATTAAAACTATAGATGTTACGCCTTTATTTATGTTGTTTTATGCTTATTAGTTAGTTGTTAATCATAGTTTAGCGAATTATGAAAATATTTCTTGGTTTTCAATATTTTGCAACTTTTTGATAACAATTGCATGGTGATGTGTCGTTACCATTATATTACAGCCCAAACAGTCCCGTTACAACTACACTGATTGTGACAAGGCTGCAATTAAAACCATGATATTGAGTGCTCCAATCTGGAGTTACAGCTTTAATCAAACAATACATTTAGCATTGGTAAGCAAGTGCACTAACTTGGTATAGCACTTCATCTGCAACCCAGTTGCCAATACCAGAAATAAAACTCTGCAAAGAGAAATATAGGTTATAGTCAGCACTCAACATTATATCTAGAGCATTTGAAACAATAGAAACACTGAAGTGAACACTTCTTTTCAAGGTTTTCAAGTGTACCATGAGACTTGATAAAGCAATCTGTTTTCTGTGGTTCTTAAATTAAAAATTAGCACCAATTTATTCATGCTGGCTACACGACCATTTCTTGCTATTCAAATGTGGGAATCTAGATTATCGCCACTTTTTCTTATCCCATTGCCCTTGGTCTGCCATGCAAATGGTCAAATCCAAAAGTTTCAATGCCATTATATTAACTATAGTTTGATTTGCCCCATTATTTGCTTAAAATATTTTCAAATGAAAAAGGACTCCAAGCTGTGCAGTTTAAGGCTCTGAACTTTAGTTACCCCTTTCTTTGTCACAGTTGCCTCATTTACTTGCACCTTCATGTCTACATTATCTTGGAAATGGTAAAGCAAAAAATGTAAACTTTTAACCTGATCGAGTAACAGAGCCTTAATTGCAATTTTCTTCTTGTGCAAGGATTCATATAATTCATCAACTGTCATTGGCTCCAATAGTGCATCAGGACCAAGCTCAGAAATTGGAGGCACAGAAACTGGCTGCACCCAAAAGAAAATAAAAAATCATGAAAAGAGAGACAAAAATTTAACTCTATGCGTAACAATTTAGATAAAAATGAAAACTTTACTTAGTCTAGTAAATAGTAGTTACATCTTTGAGCAAGCGGACTTTAGCAAATCGCCTTTTATCAGTGAAAGAGAGCTCCAGACCATCATCTAGCTGCACGTGTATTATATGTTGATCAACATACTCAGAATAGGGGTAAACATTTGCATACGATAAATGCATGCTTCCTAACCACTTCTACGTTTAAGGCGTCACAAACATCCACAAAACTAAAATTGCACACGGGAATATATAATTTGCAATGTATCAAAATAGACAATGCCATAACATTCATATACAGTAATTACAAATCTCGAGCATAATTTTTTTCTCTTAAAAAAAACTTACATTTATTATTAATAATTCATGGAGAAAGACAAATATATCAAATTCATGAATTCTTACTTCAACAAATAGCTTTGAGTATTTGGAAGGCCACTCATCAGCGTTATTTATGGCAGACCTGTAACCAATAATATTCTACTAGAATCAACAATTGAAGATCATACGATGCATAGAAATCATTATAATAGAACGATGCTCATCTCATCTAAAGAGAGATGCATCAAGTCCTTAAAAGTGCAGTGATCCACTAATCTTTCATTCCGTTAGAAACATCATCATTTTATATCACATTGGGGGTCATTATTTGATTGAAAATTTAACTACAACTAATCGTTTCAGAAATGATTCAGCCTTGTTTAATCAACCAAAAATAAGATCTTGCTAGTGATCTTCAGCTACTTTGATATACACACACGTACACACACGCACATATATATTATGTTGATGCTCAAAATATCTTACAAATGATGGAAACTAAGAAGAAAAGCATATGCAGCCTAGTCCTTTACATATGTCTAATGATATAACTACTAGGCTTTCCCCATATGTCTAGTGCTATTAGGTCTACATTTCAGTCTCCTCATAAGAAAAATCACAATTAAACACAAGCATAAAATGGAAGAAAGAAGTAAATGCCCTCACTGATTTTATTTTATTATTTTTTTTTTTTTCTTTGCCTTTCCAGTGAATTGTTTATGACCAAAAAGAAAAAACTTGTTTTTCTGACAAAGTTACCTAGTTCTAGAGACAACTTAAACATCATGCAAACCTAGAATCTCAACAGCAAACACAAACACAGAATAAAATGCTGACTAGTTGTCGTTCAAATTGAATCCTTTCACAAATCCATCACAGGATAAATTGAAGTCCTTCAGTATATCAATTGGTTATATACATTTTCTTCAACATAAAGAATTCATTTTCCATACAAGGAGATGTTGTTCTGGGAATGCAGAAAATAACTCACCTCTTATATTTGGTAACAGCAAGCCCCTTAATATATATAGCACCAGTCATCCCTGGAAAAAAAAAAAAAAACACTCATGCACGACAGGCTACCACCAACGCCTCCCCTCACTCATGAGTTGCTCAAAAAGTAGAACCATCACCCCCCTCTTTCCTTAAAGCTGAAAAAACTATAAAGTTTTAAACTTTGATAACAATGCAAGTCAAATGCAATTTTGGAAGAATGAAAACCCATCACACATTTCTAACACTGTTTTCAGTCCCACCTGCTCCACAATCACTAAACGTCCAAACAAAGCCTTACACTATACAACCAGCTATTTCCAGATGCAAAAAGTACCGAAATGAAATCTTAAAAACCCACAACTCCCAATAACAAAACCCTAAATATCCCCTCATTTTACCACAGGCAAACAGATAAAAAGAAAAATAAATATATAAATTCAAAGTATATAAACATCCAAACAAAGCGCCCGCTCCTTCCACAAGCAAATTGCGCCAAAATTAAATCTTTCCTTAAAACCCTAATAACTTTAACAACAAAACCTAAAAAATATGTCATCTTT
>CATIWR010144562.1:0-11733 GCA_949677035.1 Omphalea diandra
TCTCTATCAGTGGTTACCATAAATGATGCATAATGAGATAATTGATTGAATTTCACCTTATATTCAACTATAGTCATTTGCCTCTGTTGTAGGTTTAAAAACTCTCTTCTCTTATCATCTTTATATATTTCTGGCATGTAATTGTTATTGAACTCACAAAGAAAGTCATCCCATGTAAGCACTAGAGGCTGGACATCACTTTCTGGAATGGTTTCCCACCAATCATATGCATCCCCCTGTAATAGCGATACTGTATAATCAAACTTTTTTTCTGGTGTGCATTTCATCAAATTCAAAACTCTTTGTGTTCTTTTTAACCATGTCTTTCTCACTGATGGATCTATGGTACCACTGAAGTCAACTGCACCCTATTTTCTTAGTTTATCATACCTTGTCTCTCTTTAAATTTCTTGACCCTGCATAATTGGTTCACTGATTCTATGTTGTGGCTACCCATAAGATATGTGTTATGTATGAGCATGTGTAAGAGATCTAACTTTATCAGTAGTTTTATCTCTTAATGGTTGGCATGATGCGTATATAGAATGCAAATTGGCTGACTCCTCTCTCCTTGGTGAGCCATGGGAACTAGATAAATAAGACTATGTCATATGATAATGCAAATAATGCAAAAGTCATGTCATGTTCATATGCATGCCCCTATGGAACAAAACCAGGCTCTGATACCAATAAACTGTAATGACCGTATTCATATTTGCTCTAATACCAATAACTGTAACAACCATATTCATGTGATTCATGTAACATATGATTTGGGATCTATTGGTCCATCTTCCTGTAATTTGCAAGTGTTTGATAAGTCGGTCATAATGCCTTTTTAGTTCCATATGCAAGTGCTTATTCACAAATGATATATCAAGTAATCGTTAAGAGCATTTGATTCTCACTTGGCCTGTATTCCCATGTAACATGTAATAATTCAATCATATATACATGTATAGAACATAATCATATTATACCCATGTAACATGTAACAATTCAATGATTCTCACTTGACTTATATTTTCATGTAACATGTAACAATTCAATCATATATACATGTAATAGCACATAATCATATCATACAATTATCACATACACCCATTGAATCCAATTATGGTTTTTACTCACACACATTGAATCCAATTATTGTTTCTACTCACCTTTTGATGTGACTAACCTTTATGGTAGGGCTTCTTCAAAGTATTGAGATCCTAACATTTGATACATACATGGTTATAAGTATATCAAAATGATTATGAATGCTTGGTATGCAGTTATAGCATGATTGATGCAAGTGTACCTAGTGTTTTTACATATTTTCCTTATATTGTGGCCTGAACTTGCTACACAGTCACAATAATAACTCTCGATATACTTATTCAAATGACTACTTCATTCTTTTTTTCAAACAAAATAGACATATAATGGGACAACATATTCAAATTTCAGGTCAATATCAGACACACACAAAATGTGGTGAATTTTTAAGTTCTGCCCTATTGCAGTGTCCTCTCAGTCTGAGTAGGTCTTACTCTCTTGAGTTATCTCAAATTGTACAAATCTAATTGCAATAATAATCTACCATCAGTTACAAAACATATAAAGGAATATTTTTCATGTTTTACTCATTGTCCAGTTCAGTCTATAAGGTCACCAAAACAAAAGACCAATCTCGGGGCAAGTAGGTTCATAACATATTGATAACCAGTCATGATAAAGGGATAATATCTCAGTAACCATGCTAGATTTGGCAACAACATTTCACAGGTATGTAGATCAAACATAAATATATAACTTTCAAGTTTGGACCATCATCAAATTCTGAGTTTATAGTCATCAAATTCTTGGAAAACCGAATTAAAAGAAAGGTGGTGTTTCATCTAGGTACAGAGTCAGTCCCAATCAATGAGCCATATCTCTTTCCACATAGAAAATTAATCAAAACTGCTTAACAAGTATTTAGAAGGAATATAACCCTACAAGTTTCATGCTTTGCACTCTGTCAAAATCAGAACATAAAGTCATCAAAATATAATAAAATAGAAGACTGAGATAATCTCGGTTCGGATTTGAACCAGTCCTGATGAAGGAGTCATATCTCTTCCCACAAAAAGAATCAAGTAAAACTGTTTCATATGAATTTATATAGGACATAAGGCTACAACTTTCATGTTTTCCACTTTCCCCAATTCCTCTTCTAGGGTTATGAAATCATGGGTACAAAATTCTACTCTAACAGTAAAATCAACAGAATCAGCTCTTGTTCTCTTGGTTTATAACTTCCATCCAAAAGCTCTACTACAATTACTCCATAATTCTCACTAACCATGCATGATTAACATGTCATGAGAGGTTAATTCTAGTTGAGAAGAAGATAAATTACTTACCTACTGTCCCAGAATTAGAAAACTTTAGGCAGCTCACTCTTCTTCCTCTTTTCTTCCTCTTCTTCTTCTTCTTCTTTCCTTTGCTCTCTCTTTGTTTCTGGTATATTCCACATTTTTTTGTCCTCAAAATCTGACCTAATTAGCATATATAAACTTATTATAATAATATAAAATCATGGTGTTTCATTTCCATTGGTTGGAAGGTCACTTTTCCTTTTTTAGTCCCTCTTCTTCACTCCTTAAGCACTTCCATCCATCTCCTAATTTCTATATGCTTCTGATACTTTTAAATGAGCTCTCAAACACCATTATTTATGATGCTACAATAAGCACACAACATGAAATAATTTGTCATATAACTATGTAAACACTGCATATATGTTTAAGTATCCCAAATGCAACGATGCCGTTGTCATTGTCGTGTTTTTACAACTCACATGTCTAAATGATTATTTATCCTATTCATATGTTCATATGTGATTTCATATCATTTGTGCAATGAATATATTCATGTGATAGTGTCAATGAATAGGGATAGGGATGTTACAACTTATGGGTAGCGACCGTGAATCATGAAAAAGAAGATGAACATTTTGACAGACGAATTCGTATCCTAAGTCGCAGCCTGTACAAGAAAAATCGCGACCGTTACTTTTATGAGCAGGTGAAAGGCAACAACTATATTTTCCTGGTGAACCAATGAGAAGATGACACGTGGACTAGTCGTTAGACACAAACAGGGATTTTCGCTGCATTTTTAGGCTCCCGTATGGAAAATTGGAAAATAAAGACCTCAAAAGAGTAGCAGCGACTGCAAATAAAGCCTGACAAGCATTTAATGCAAAATCTATCTAATATACTTTAGAGATTTGCTACCAATTTTATTGCAACTTCTCTTTGGTGGGTAGAGGCTATAAATACCTCACCACATAGATGTAAATGTAAGAGAATTCATTAATTTGTAATCCAAACTCTTGCAATTTTGCTACTCAATCTTTTCTATTCTTTAAGTGATTATTTGGTGTCAGCATAAACACCATTTCTATAGGTTGTAGTGTGAGCCTATAAAAACACTAAAGAGAGTTTGTTGTGTGAGCCTTAAAAACACAAGTGTAAAGGTTATTGTGTGAGCCTTGAAAACACAAGTGTAAAAGTTAAGTGTCAGCTTAGAAACACCATTTAAAGAGAGTGGAACACCCAACTACTGAGAATTGGGGAGTGGACGTAGGGTCGATTATACCCAAAGCACTATAAATCTTGCGTCTCTCCTCTACTCATTTTCTTTCTTACATTCTTGTTTTAATTTTTATACTCTAATTCAACCCCCCCTTCTTAGTGCCTAGGGCCAACAACTTTTAATATTTTAACCAAGTTATCAATTAGTCTAATTAACGCCCCTAATCATACATCTAAATGCGGTTCAATTAGGCAAATCGAATCACTAACTCAAAAGGGGTAAGGGGTCATACATCATGGCAAAAGGGATAAGCATGCATTGTCATCCATTCATCCATATTCAAACATCAAAGTAGCAGTGGGGGTCATGCATCATGGCAAATGGGATAATTATGCATTCATCCACACATTCAACCACACCAAAATCATCTATAAACACATAAGATGATGATTAAGACCACATTCATGGTCTAGCACAAGTAAGGATACTTACACCTAATAGAAGAAAAAAAGTTAGTAATCAAATAATGAAAAGAAAATAAAAGAAACTAAAGGAAAAGAAAATAAACTCTTTAATGACCATCTTACCATACCTCCATAGTCAAGGTACTTAAGTATGCATCTAATGTCCATGGTAACATATTTCATCATCACAAATCAGAATGCAAAACATAATCAAAATGCATGAATCATTAGCCAAAAAAAATGAACATGCAATGCAAAGCATTTGGAGGATATTAAATGGCCTAAGGAAAAACTCATCATAAGAGAGATCCTAAGATTAATGAATCCTCATCCTATATAGCTCTAAAAGAGCATGACATCTATATATATCACTAGCCATGTAGGGTTAGCATCCAACATAAGAATGAAGGAGATTGAAGGCATAAAACACTATTCACATGTTCTAAACATAAACATAATGGCAAAAGAGACTCTCAAGGTCATTAGAACCTTAAGTTACTCACTTAGTCACTATCAAAAGAGGATCAAAACAGAACCTTAACATCACACTAAATCAAAAAATAAAAGAGCATAAAACTTTATATGTAAAAGGAGTTGTGAAATCACTTAAGTATCACCTTCAAGTTCCATTTTTGATATGAATAGGGATCTTAAGATGTTTAACCTCCCCCTATTCTACTGTTAGAGCATTAAAAAATCACAAAAAGAAGGGTTTGAAGAAGGTCAAATCCAGGTAGAAGAAGAAAATTTTCTTTTATAAAAGTTGTATACCAGTCAATCTGGGTTGTACAACCCAACATAAGGGTTGTACAACCCAGGCAGAGGGTTGTATAGCTTATAGATAAAGTTGTACAACCCCTACTTATGGGGTTTTGAAAATAGAGGAAGAAAGAAGAAAGGGAAAGAATGAGGGGATTCCTAAATGCCTTTGTGTGTTTTTATACCCTTAAAGGCTCATAAGTTCAATGTTTTTCTCCAAAACGCTTAAAAAATGAACAAAAATAAAGAGATTAGGTATAGTTCCACCTTGGAGTAAAGTGAATTAAGATTTAAGGTTTGTGTGTTTGAAGGATGTATGAGAGGTGATTTCAGCAGAGTAACCTTAGGTTTTTCAAGCATTCTCTCCCTCTTCAAATGAGGGGGTATTTATAGATAATGAATGGGTGCATAAGGCTTGAAATGGTTCTCGTTGCACCATGGACGTGTGCAATCATAGAGAAAGAGATGAACATCCTGGAATTGGGGTTTGCACATGGGTTGCACAGCTAAGGATAGGTTGTATATCCTTCTGTCAAGGCTATGCAGACTTGAGGTTTAAGGGGGGACCAATTCCAGAAGGTTCTTAAGACTAGGGTTTTAGGGTGGGCTATATGGCCTTATTCATAGTTGTATAATCCATCAAGCTAGCCAGATTACTTTTGGCTTAGTTTTAGGTTTATTCTTGGGTTTTTCTAAGGTATCCTAGGGCCTTTCATATATTTCTTTAGCAATTTCCTTCACATTCTAGGGAACATATTCAGTGATTTTCATCATCGAGCTTTGCATCCAAAGGTCTAGAATTTGATGCTTATAGTTTGCCCTCTACTTTGTAAGGCACAGAAAATAACATTTAATAAGTCGTTGTTTGAACAACTCTTAATAAAAGAAAAGTAGAGAATATAAACATTAGCAAGGATACTTAAGCATACTAATCTTTAGCAGCTCTTCGAGCAAGCACTAAAGTGGTTGTAATAGCTCTTCAGTAGCTCTCAAGTAAGTACTGAAGTGGTTTTGGCAGCTTTTATAACAAGTACAGGTGTTTTGATAGCTCCTCAATAGCTCTTAAGCAGGTATTAAGGTGGTTCTCCTTAGCAGCTCTCTAACAAGTGCCAAGGTTAAATTTTGCCTTTTACTAACCCTTTAGCAAGTATTAGAGTTGATCTCCTTAGTAGCTCTTTAGTAGGTACTAAGCTTTTTGGTAGCCCTCTAGTAAGAACCAAGGTTGAAATTCGCCTTCCAACAACACTCTAGCAAGTACTAGAGTTGATCTATTTAGTAGCTCTCTAGCAGGTACTAAGCTTCTTGGCAACTTTCTAGCAAGTACCAAGTTTGAATTTCACCTCCTACTAACCCTTTAGCAAGTACTGAAGTTGATCTCTTTAGCAACTCTTTAATAGATACTAAGCTTCTTGGTAGTAGCAAGTACCAAGGTTTGAATTTTGCCTTCTAGTAGCCCTCCAACAAGTATTGGAGTTGATTCCTTAGCAGCTCTCTAGTAAATACTAAGCTTCTTGGCAGCCCTTTAATAAGCACCAATGTCAAACATCTTTCCAACACCCCTCTAGTAGTTACTAGAATTAACCTTTTTAGTAGCCCACTGGCATCTCTTTTAGTTCTCTTCGTTTTACCTTGTGACATTTCTTTTGGTATCTTTACATTTTGCCCTTTGGCATTGCTTTTGTTATCTCTTTATTTTGCCTTCTGGCATTGTTTTGTGGGTGCTTTTGTCCTTGTAACTAGTGATTCTAGCTCAAGATGCCCCTAGGTGGTCTTTGTGTCATTCGAGCCATTCTAGCATTTGTAAACTGAATTCATATCTTTATAATCCTCTTGGCCATCCTAAAGGGTTCATCCCTTTTTCAAGGTAAAGGGTTCGAGCCTAAATATTGTAAGAAGTGCTTCCATAGGTTTTTCCATTTCGAGGAGAAGGTAGTTTCTTTTCAAAATATTATTGAGGCCTCAAAGGGGGGCGAGTTTGTCATTGAAGGGCAGTATAATGGCCTGACTTAAATTGGAAAACTCAAGGTATTCTTTAGGTGCTCCAAAAATAATGAAGGCATTTTGGTAATTTGGCCTCTTTAGGGCTCCTTTGAGAGTTAGAGGTATTTTGGTAATTTTGATGCTTTGGGGCTTTTTCGGAAGCTAGGGATATTTTGTAATTTTAGTGTTTTATATCTCTTAAAGGAATGCTTGGGGTATTTTAGCAATTTTAGCTTAACTGGGATTGAGGGAAGGCTAAGGATGTTTTGGTAAGTTGGGCTTAACAGGTGGCTAGGGGTAAGGAGGTAAGGTTAGAAGATGAAGTAGGCTTACAAGGCTCGTCTCAGCCCGAGCTAGCTCAAGAGGGCTGTACAATTCATCTTAAGGTTGTACAAACCATTTAGAGTTATTTTACAGCCCTAGTCCACTATATAAACCCCTCCAAATGTGACCTTCCACATTTGTGTTATTCCTTTTCTCTCTCAAAATCTTATACTTAGTTATTAGGCTCTCTTGGCTTTTTAGGTAATTATCATGGTCGAGTAATTTAACAATGAGATGTTTGATGTCTAAGAGGAGTTTCTTGTTAAGGACATCATGACGCTAGAGCAACTACAATCTCAGTGGGGATTCGCGCAAGTAAGCTCACTGAAGAGGGCAACCAAGAAGATGATTTCGTCCAACTTCTCTCCAACTAGCAACACACCGATGGACTACAACTTGTATCGTCACCTTGCAGGAGCTACCTCGAGAGTAGTAGGCATTCTTTTCCCTTTGGCTTTTTCTTAATTTATTTTATTTTCTACCTGTCTTACTAATGTAGATTTTAGGTGCTGCCCCGGGGTCTTCATTTGTCTGTGAACATTATGTTCACTTATAAAATATTTAGGAATAATTTTTAAGACACTCACCTTTTATTTTCAGTGAAATTTATTTTGTATTTATCAGATTAGTTTGATACCTCAATTAACATGTACCTTAGGCTCTATTATGTGATCTGCATAAGGAATTATTAAAATTAAGTAACATAATAATCTATTAAAAATTAGCGTACATACGTGGGATTATAAATAATTTATTCATTCATTATGCCGACTTGTCGGTCTTTCGATGTTTTGTTTGTAGATGTTGACCAAATTTTTTTAGGAAACTATCTTCATAATTTCCTCAATGTTGGTGATTGAACCTTAGTGACTAGCCCTATAAGCTTAGCCTTCTTCTATAAATACTCATTTTGAACTTATTCTTCTCTTTTACTATCTTTAGCTTCTAAGCTAAGTCAAGAACCTTTATAAGGTCTCTTTCATCCCAGATTTGGTCTGATCTGTCATGGTGGCCCTTTCAGCTCTTTGTTATCTCTTTTCTGTCCGCCTCAATACTTACTTTCTGCAGGTAGCCTGTGACTTATGGGATTTCACCACCCACACCTTCCATTTCAGAGATGTAAAGATTTGTCCTTTGCTAGAGGAGTTTTGGAACCATTCTTGACTGTTTCATCATAACTGCAGATAGGATCGCACTATGTCAACTAGATTACCCACTTATGTGGAAGATGGTAAAGTTATTCAACATTCAACATGAGGAGGTACTCAGGTACACATTCAGTTAGGAGAAGATCCTCATAGCCCTTTTCATCACTCATTTCCCTTCTAGAGGCCATGCTTAAACAACCTAGGCTCGTATTGTTACAACTATTCTAATGGGTTAGTATTTATTACAAAGAGAGGATGGAGAGATAGATCTATAGATTTTATCACTCTTGGAGTAGGCTGAGTCAAAGAGGACCCCAGTGCCGACCACATTGGGTGAGACCATTGTGGGACTTGCAGAGTTGCTTTAGGTGTTAGCTATTTTTTAACAAAGAACCCACTGTTGCTTCAAGTAAGAGGCCCTCTTGCAGTAACTTTTCTTATAGTTTATTTTTTTTCTTCTTTTCCTTTTATTTGCCTTAACTTTTGCCTAGACTGCCCTTGCAGGTTTTCAATCCAGCTTTTACTTAGGCTACCTTTTTGGGTTTTTAACCTAATGAGCATATTTTTATTTTTATTTTTCTCTTTTTTAAGATATGGCTATAAGAGAGATTAGGACTATTGGCTACCCCCACCATGGATGTGGGGCTCTACTACCCGCAACATCATTTAAATCATCATTTATCGAGGCTAGCTACTGTTTGAGTTGAATAGGCCAAGTGGATGTCTCACATCACTACCACTGACATCCGTTGGAGCTGCCCGTGGTGGAATCTATCGCGTGTTACTTTAAGGACTTACGGAGATTTCATCATCTTTTTCACCTTGGCTTCATGCACATTTTATAACCCAACTCGTGTGCATCGCCAGTTCAACGCTCCTCAGTTTAAGATGTAATTCCTTCCTTCATTTATGAAGGGTTCCTTATCCCAAGGTTTCTCAGATAGAGTCAAGGCTATATGGACCAGTCATCACATCTACAACTTGTACACTAGTCAAAATCCACAGCCTAACATTGGTACAAACTACATGACATGGTTACACTACTTTTAGATCTATAGGCATCACATTAGCAAATAGTAAACAATGATCTTTTTCAAAAAGAATTATTTTATATTTACTTATAGTTCAAAATCACGTATGACTCATTCACTTTAATTATGCAAATGTACTTCGATTTGATATTATGTTAAACGTGAATCATTTACATTTTGTATATTCAGACATTAATTATATGTATGACTTCTACTTTTAACATTGGCATATTTGATCATCCCATTGTCTTACCCAACGCCTTTGCTTCACTAGTCTTCTACTCATTCATCCCTATCTTCTTTGTCATCACTCAGTTGTTCTTGTTAATGGTCCCCTAGTGGTCAGTCGCACTCTCTATACTTTTACTCCATTTATTTTATGCATTTTTATACTTTAACTTTTGCCTAAGCCACCATTTTGAGTTTTCAGTCTAGCGAGCTTTTTTTTCTTTCTTTCTTCTTTTCTTATGTTCTTTTCTTTCTTTTTTATTATTTATTTATGCCCTAATTTTTGCCTAAGCAACCCTTTTGGGTTTTTGACTTAGCTGGCTATTTTACTTTTCTCACACCTCACATAAAACACTTTTTTAATCGGTCCAAGGTTATCGGCTTGGTGAATTAATTCCCATCCATATCTACTAGTTTCACCACACCACCTAAGTATTCTATTTGACCATATAGGGGCCTTCCCAAATTGGCCTAAACTTCCCTCGAGGATCTTGATGTTGCGATCGGACTGCCTTCAATATAGATCACCAACCCTTATCATGTTTGGTTTAACCTTCTTATTAAATGCATGGGTCATTCTGGTTTGATACATCTGGATGTGATGCAAGGCTTCCAACATCTTTTCATCTAGCAGAGCCAGTTGCTCAAGTCTACTCCTTGTCTATTGGTACTCAGGAATGCCAAACTCAACTAACACCCTTAAGGACTTCACTTCCAGCTTGATCTACAACACTACCTCTATCTCATACACTAAAGAGTATGTTGTCATCCCGATTGATAGCCTTACCATAGTTTAGTAACCCTATAAGGCAAAAGGTAATTTCTTATACTAGTATTTACATATCTTTGCCATCTTGGCAAGGATGTTCTTGACATTCTTATTTGCTACTTTCACGCTATGTTAGCTTGTGGTCTGTAAAGTGAAAACTTACAGTGGATCACCAACTACTTTCTCAATATACCATTAACCTTTGCCTATAAATCAACACTCTATAGTGGCATATGAGGTTTTTCTCAATGAATCGTGCCATCTACTTTACCCCTAGCTTACCAAAGGCTTCAGCCTCTTCCCACATCGAGAAGTAATCCACTCCTACTACAATGTACCTATGCCCCCTTGTGGAAGCCGACCTGATTTCTCTGATCACATTAATACTTCATGCTACAAATGACCATGGTGATGTCAAATTCTGCAACTTAGTTGGTGACAAATAACTGAGGCTACTATGAACCTGACATTCATGACAACTTTAAACTTTATGAATACAATCATGCTCCATAGTAGTCCATTAATACCCTAACCTCAAAATTTTCCTTGCTATCTTCGTGTTCATATGGGGACCATAAACTCTGGCATGCACCTCTTTCATGACTTTACATGTAATGACCATTTTCATTACAAAACTCATAACATTCATGTCCAAAATACATATGCATAAAGGTTTTATTCATCATACATACAAAATCAAACATGTATTTAATGTACATAGATGTTAACTAAAGTCAAGACTAGTGACCATAACTAGTTCCATCTAAATGTATGTACATGACACAAGGAGAGAGAGAGTTGGAATTCAACCGACGACCTATGGTCTATGTGTCTCAATGAAAAACTCTAAGCATCAAAGTGTCCAATCCCCATTATTCGGTATCTAAAAAATATAATTGTGATTTGGTGAGTTGTGACTCAATGAATAAAAACAATAATCAAATTCTTATGTCACAACCAACAATCAAATATCATCAGGATACATTACAAGTATAACATTTGACAATGCAAATGTAAATGCAATATATTAATTTTTATCGTGACCATGCAAGGCAAACACTATTCTTGGGAATTCATGTGATTCAAATGACATTTGATTTTGCTAGCTAGCATATAACAAGTGATTCATTTGATTAATAACATGTGCTAATGGGACCTATTGGTCCATCTTCTAAGTGATTTGCAAGTGTTTGACAAGCAGGTCACAACACCCTTTCAGTTCCATGTGCAAGACTCATTCACAAATGGCATAACAAGTAATCACTAAGTGCATATGATTCTTACTTGACTGGTATTCACATGTAAAATGTAACAATTCAATCATATATATATGTAATAGAACATAATCATATCATAAAATTATCACACACACACATTGAATCTAATTATGGTTTTTACTCACCTTTTGATGTGACTAACCTTTATGGTACATTTTGTTCCCTCTCTAGGGCTTCCTCAAAGTG
>CATIWR010144591.1:0-12193 GCA_949677035.1 Omphalea diandra
AGGAAGCCATAGAGAGGGAGCCAAACCTACCGTAAAGGTCGATAACATCAAAAGGTGAGTAGAAACCATAATTGAATTCAATGTGTGTGTATGATAATTTTATAATTTGATTGTGTGCTATTACATGTATATGATTGAAAGGTTACATGTTACATAAAAATATAAGTCAAGTGAGAATGATTGAATTGTTACATGTTACATGGGTATAATATGATTATGTTCCATTACATGTATCTATGATTGAATTGTTACATGTTACATGGGAATACAGGCCAAGTGAGAATCAAATGCTCTTAACAATTACTTGATATATCATTTGCGAATAAGCAATTGCATATGAAACTAAAAAGGCATTGTGACCAACTTGTCAAATACTTGCAAATCACAGGAAGATGGACCAACAGGTCCCAAATCATATGTCAAAAGAATTACAGGAAGATGGACCAATAGGTCCCAAATCATATGTCAAATGACTTACAGGAAGATGGACCAATAGGTCTCAAATCATATGTTACATGAATCACATGAATATCTCGGGAGCAATGTTTGCCTTGCTCGGTCACGACAAAAACAAAGCTATTGCATTTTCACTTGCATAGTTAATTGTTATACTTGCAATGTATCTTGATGATATTTGATTATGGATTATGCCATGAGAATTTGATTATTGTTTTTATTCACTAAGTCGCGACTCATCAAATCGCAAAATTTTTTTTCAGATACTGAAGAATAGGAATTGGACACTTTCATGCTTTCAGTTTTACTTTGAGACACATGGACCACAGGTCGTCGGCCGAATCCAAACTCTCTCTCTCCTTGTGTCATACATATATGTACATCAAATAAATATTTGATTGTGTGTAGGATGGATAAAACCTTTATGCATATGTATTTTGAACATGAATGATATGAGTTATGTAAATGAATATGGCTATTACAACATCAATCTTCCTTCAAAGCAAAGAATGTTGTAAGTACATCTAAACATCTTTAATTAATTCATATGGACTTGGTAGGACCTACTAGAAGTGGTAGCTTAGGTGGAAAACATTATGCATTTATCCTAGTTTATGATTATTCTAGGTTTACTTGGGTTTCCTTTCTAGCTCATAAGCATGATACTTTTGATACTTTTAAAAGTTTGCAAAAAGGATTCAAAATGAAAAAGGTTACTTCATTTCTTCCATAAGAAGTGACCATGGAAAAGAATTTCAAAATGAGTCTTTTGAATCTTATTGCTTAGAGAATGATATTTTTCATAAATTTTCAACTCCTAGAACACCACAACAAAATGCTATTGTATAGAGAAAAAATAGAATACTAGTAAAGATGGCTAGAACTATGCTCAATGAGTATTCTTTGCTAAATTACTTTTGGGCTGAAACTATCAATACTTCGTGTTATATTGCAAATTGAGTTTTCAAAAAACTCATTCTCAATAAAACTTCATATGAGCTACGAAATGGTAGAAAGCCTAAGATATCATACCTAAGAGTATTTGGATGTAAGTGTTATATATTGAATACTAAGGATAATCTTAGGAAATTTGACTCAAAAATTAATGAGGGTATATTCTTAGGTTATTCCACCACTAGCAAAGCCTATAGGGTCTTTAATAAAAGTTTAACAGTTTTTGAAAAGTCTATGAATATTGTATTTAATGAATCTAGTAAGCTTGATCTTGGGAAATATTCTTTTATTGATAATCTTATAGGTGACTTTGAGAAATTAGAATTGGAGCACACTACAAGAAAGGAAGACAAGTCTAATGATGAAGACAAATCATCAGAGTAGAAAAAGAACAACAACATCAACAAGAAGAATTGCCAAGTCAAGATCTACCTAAGGATTGGAGATTCTCCAAGCATCACCCCAAAGACTTAATTATTGGTGATACTTCAAAAGGTGTAAGTACTAGATCTCAACTTAACTTTTTAGATAATAATCTTGCATTTGTTTCTCAATTTGATCCAAAATCTATTGATGAGGCTCTTAATGATGAGAGTTGGGTGATTTCTATGCAAGAGAAACTCAACCAATTTGAGAGAAACAACGTATGGAAACTTATTCTTAGGCCTAAGGAACACCAAATTGTAGGTTGCAAATGGATGTTTAGGAACAAATTAGATGAGCAAGGATTCATCACTGGGAATAAAGCTAGATTGGTTACAAAAGGTTACAACCAAGAGGGAGGCATAGACTATGATGAAACCTATGCCCTCGTGGCAAGGTTAGAGGCTATTAAGATTCTTTTGGCATATGCAAGTCATATGAACTTTAAACTTTTTCAAATGGATGTCAAGAGTGTTTTTCTAAATTGTGTCATTGAGGAGGAAGTTTATGTTGAACAACCTCCTGGTTTTGAATCACATAGTTTTCCAAAATATGTTTTTAAATTGAATAAAGCCTTATATGGTTTGAAACAAGCTCCAAGAGCTTACATGAAAGGCTTAGTTCTTTTCTTTTGAAAAATGATTTTGAAAAGGGGAAGGTTGACATAACTTTGTTTGTAAAAAGACATAACTATGATACGCTAATAGTACAAATTTATGTTGATGATATCATTTTTGGTGCTACTGATGAATCTTTATGTGAGGATTTTGCTAAGTGCATGATTAAGGAATTCGATATGAGCATGATGGGAGAGCTCAAGTTTTTCCTTGGTCTACAAATCAAGCAAACCAAGGAAGGGACCTTCATCAACCAAGCCAAATACATAAAGGAAATTCTTAAGAAATTTGGCATGGATAAATGTAAAGTAGCAAAAACACTCATGAGTGCTACCATCAAATCAGACAATGACGAATCGGATAAGACAGTTGATGAAAAAAGATATCAAGGTATGATCGATTCTCTACTTTATCTTACCACTTCTAGACCTATTATAATGTTTAGTGTATGCATGTGTACTAGATTTCAATCTTGTCCCAAAGAATCTGATTTGAATGTTGTCATAAGAATTTTTAAATATTTACATGGCACATTGCATTTAGTCTCATAGGCTACTCAAATGCAAATTATGTCGATAGTCTTTTAGATAAGAAGAGCACTTCTGAAACTTACCAATTTATAAGAAATTATTTAGTGTCTTAGTTTAGTAAGAAGTAAGTTTCGGTTGTCTTATCCACCGCTGAAGCTAAATATATAGCTGCGAGTTATTGTTGCACCCAAGTCCTTTAGATGAAACAAAATTAAAGGATTATAGCAAAGTTGTTGATCACATTCCCATCAAATGTGACAGCACTAGTGCAATAAATCTTTCTAAGAATCTTATCCAACACTCTAAGAGCAAACATATAGGCATTTGGCATCACTTTCTTAGAGATCATGTCCAAAATGGTAATGTTGTGTTAGAATTTATAAACACAAATCATCAACTTGCTGACATTTTCATTAAACCTCTCAATGAAGAAAGGTTAAACCTCATTAAAAGAAAGTTGAGAATAGTTGATGGAAGCTCCCTAAAGTGAAAAATATGATCATTTTACATATTGCATTATTCCTCGATTGAACGATTGCCTTGTGTGATGTATGTGATGTTTATTCATTTTAGATGTCCTAATTTTGTGTGCAATTGTGCTTTTCAATGCCAACTTGCATGAATTAAACATCAAAATATCAAAGTGGATCACAGTTTTAGATGTCAAGTCTTAAAATTTCATAATTATCTTTTTGCCTTGTAATTCGCGATCGCGATTTCATGGTTCACGGTCATGAATTATAGGTACTCACTTTTATCTAACAACCATCAATTCACGATCGCGACATTCAATCCCCACCTCGAATTTGTTCAAATTTTAAAACTTTTGACCATTGTATGCCCCATTTCTTGAGGACTTTTTGTTCATTACTCACATTTTTCAGAATTAGTGATCGCTACTTTTAGATCGTGGTCGTGAATTTGGATAACTGCCACACATTTAAGTGATTTGATTGTCAACCATTGGACTCCTTCATTTTATTCATTTTTTACTATTTTTTGCTATTTTCACACCCTTTCTTAGCCTATATAAACCCCCAAATAGTGTTTTTCATCACTCTTATTAAGACATCTCAACCCATCCTCTTTCTTACTCTCATATCTTTAAATCTTCCTTCATTCTCAAATGGCCCCTAAGAAAACTTCAAGAGCAGAGAAGGGAAAGGCAGTAACACAGCCTTCTGGACCCTCAGCTCTACACCAGATGAAAGGGATTACAAAAGAAGAGAAGGATCGATATAAGGTGAACGCCTTCAAATCATCCTATCGAATAAAATCCCTTTTACCTTTTTGAGTCGTTAGGAATCAAAGATGAAATCCACACATATCTTTTTAAACTGGGGTGGAACAAATTCATATTTCATGATGAGCCTAGATATGAAGAAATCGTGCAAGAGTTCATGTGTACCGTGACTTTAAGTCAGGGAGCAGAATCCCGTGTCGCCTAATATGGGTAAGTATTTCATGCTTTTGGAGACCCTTTTTTTTATCACTTTTAAATAATTATCCAATCTTTTCAACCTTTAAGTTGAAGATGACATTATGTTCATCATTTTCGCTCTTAATAAATATTTTGAGTTTTGGTCCGAGATTTCCATTGAGACCAAACATGACCCCAAAAACCTCATTAGCCAAATACATATGAACCCTACCTTTTTTACTACTTCATCGTATCATCCCTTCTTTGTTAACGCAAAAAGGGATGGTAATGAAAAGGTGTCCCAAAAGGATATTGCTTTCCTTTTCTGCTTTATAAAAAACAAGCCTATACAAACTGTCTGTTATCTTATGGATTAACTGATTCACATGAGCACCAAACCAAAGAGTCAGTTTCTTCTCCCTTCTCATGTAACTGACATCTACTGATGTGTTGATGCTTTTAATAAGGAAAATGAAAAATTCCTCACTAAGAAGCTTCTTCTCTCTCAAAACTTTTTGGACCTCACTTACCTCATCAATGCAAAAGCTATTCACCTTGATTCTTATGCTTATACTCTAGGTGCTTTTAGAGCAAAAAGGTTGGAAACATCCCAAGCCTCTAAAAGAAAAACGCTTGTCATTGAAGAAGGAGAATAACCAGTCCAACCTCCTTAACCAAAACCTAATACCAAAATCTCTCTTATAATCACCAACAAAAAATTGGATAAGGGGATGAGGATGCTTAAGAGAAGATTTCTCCTCTTTTCCCACCTACACAGTGACTTGGTGGATTTACAAGAGAAAGTAGGTGCTTCTCCCTACCTTTTTCTAGATTTTGAGGATTGGAAGGACACACTAGAAAAGGAGAACAATCAAGAGATTGAGGCAGTTGATGAAGCTGAGGGAGGAGGAGATAATAAAGAACAAGATGATTCTAGAGATGATGACAGTTCTCCTATCTTTTAGCTTGTCTTTAGAATTTTTGTTTTTTCTGTTTGTTTTTAATTTCTTGATGTAAACACTGTTGATCCCATAATTTATAAATAAATAAAAGTGTTTGATTTGTAATTTTTTTTGTCTCACATGCTATGTGATTACTTTTTTTTTTTTATGTTATATTGTGTGATTGCAACTCTTATAATTATGTGACTTATTATTTGCTTTTTATGATCTATTATTTCACCTTTATGCAATACATTTACTCTTCCATATGTACATTTTTTTTGATCTTGCTAAAGGGGGAGAGATAAGTATGAAGAGAAAATAAGTAATGTACTTAGGAAAAGCATAAGTTAAAGGAGAAGAATTTTTTTTCTCAAACTTAGAATACTTAGAATTTTTCTTTGATCATTGACTATAAATTCTTTAAGTATTCATTGATCATTTCATTATTAACCATCCCAACTTCAGAACTCATGCATTTAATTTTCCTTAACATTAATTTAAGTTGTGAAAATAAAAAAAAGGGGAGATTGTTGGACTAGGTTGGTCAAACTTAAGTCTTGAACCTCTTTTGATCTTGACAATAGAGATTAATCAATGCTAATGTTTTTATTAAGTATTGTTTTGCAGTTTATAAGAAAGTTTTTTCATTGGAAGTTGAATGAAAATCAAAATGTCCAACCTTGAGAAGGTCATCCAAATTCACGATCTATATCTTATAAATCGCGATCGCGAATCAGCTATAAAAATGAATGGAGCTAGGCTAGAGGAACCGCGACTTAACCGAAGGAAATAAGGTTGAGTCACAGAGGAATTCGTGGAGGCTATTGCGTTCTGTGTCACGACCTCGAATTTCATAGTGACAAAGGAAGGAACCAAAGCTACAACCACAACATGCCAAGTGTCCAAGGCGACCGTTGGATATCAAAAATCATGAGAGCAAATAGATGGTCACGACTGTGACTTAAAAAGTTGTAAATTCCTCACCAAATAGAGAAATTTGAGTTCTCAGTTATTGCTAAGACAAATTGAACTCGCGACTGTGACTTTTGAGAATTGGTATAACACAACGACTACATTTCGTGCACAACCAATGGATGAATGACACGTGGACTAATCATTAGACACAAAATGAGGTTTTCTGCCGCGATTCTCGGCTCGCTAATGCAAATTAGAAATTTGTGATTGCAACTTTTGTCTGACAAGCAATTAATGCAAAATCTGCCTAACACAACTTGGAGATTTTTGGATAGTTTTAGAGTAGCATCTCTTTGGTGGATGTGGACTATAAATACTCCAACAAACATATCTAAATGCAAGAGACTTGAATTAATTGTAACCAAATTCTTGCCAATTTGCTACTCATTCTTTTAGTCTTCTTTAAGTGTTGTTGATTGTTTGGTGTGAGCAATAAACACCATTGTAAGTAGGTTGAAAGTTAACCTAAATTCTAAAACTCTTGTAAGAGATTTTGTGTGAGCCTATATAAAATACTTGTGAGATATTTTTTTGTGAGACTAGAAAACATAAGTTGTAAGGGTTTTGTGTGAGCCATACAATACAAGTTGTATAAGTTTAGTGTGAGCTTTAAAACACCAGGTTAGTTGAGTGAAATACCCAATTGTGTAGAATTGGATAGTGAAAGTAAGGTTTGTTAACACTCGAACCATTATAAACCTTTTTGTTGATTTTTCTCATCTCCTTCTTCACTTCTTAAACACATAAAGCTTCTTTTTAATTTTAAAACAAGCTACCAATTCAACTCCCCCTCTTGGTGCTCTAGGTCAACAGCCATGAATTGGGCTAATGCAAGTACATTAATTTTTAAAGAAATCTACATGGAAAGGCATGCTTTATGGGAAGAAAAGGTCGATGTTTATGCTATTGTCTACTTCTTAAGGACACTAGAAATGAAAAATGTTTCAAGAATAAAGATGTAGAAATCCATAACAAAGATGTAGTAATCCATGAAGTGTGTAATAGAGTTTTAGATACTATAATACTTAAGATTACAAGAAGACGATACTTAGTTTGTATCAATGTTTTTAAAACCAAATCGGTCAGCGAATCGATTAGCTCATTGATTCTCAGTTTAGTCAGTCTGATTGATGTAATTAGTTTGATTCAATTAATTTAATAATGAATAAAAATTTAAAAAATATTATTAAAATATCTTTTAAAAATAAAAAATATTAAAAATATATATTTATAATAATTAAAATATAAAAAATATTGAAAAATCAATTTAAATCAAACTGAATCAATCACTAATTCAATTCTTAATTTTATCGATTTAATTGTTTCAGTCTAATTTTCTAATATTAGCCTATATATATTAGTAGAGGGTTGTAAATCTAATTGTAAAGGGCTGTAAATCTATTTTTTTATTAATAAAATTCATTAATTCAAAAAAAAAAGCTAATCAAAGGGAAATATAAAGAAATCAGGTTAAAATTTTATCACAAAATTATTAAAACTATAAAGAGCTTCTCGCACGCGAAAATGGCACGCGACAGCTCGCAAGATTTTGTTGAAAAGGAGAAGGAGATTTTGGAAGTTTTAAAGACAAAGCAAGTTTTGCATGCAAACTTACTAATGAATTGAGTATCATGTGCTATCATTGCCATGTGGCAACTTTAAAAATATGATCTTCGCTAAATTAAAAAATATATATATATATATATACAACTATTATTTGCAAAAAAAAAGAAAGAAAAAAAGAATTTCCTTTGCTGTGATAATTAATAAAAATAAAAATTTATTGCAAGCGACGGGACATTGACAAAAAGTGTCCCTCTCCCTCTTATCATCAATCCACTTCATGCGCAGTATGTCTTTGCCAGCTTGACTACAACATTACATTACTACTACATCTCCTTCTCTCTCTCTCTCTCTCTCTCTCTCTCTCTTCTTTTTCTATTTGTAAAACGATACAGCATCACCACCATCCGCCATGTCGTCGGACGACGAGGGAGGAGAGGAGTACCTCTTCAAGATCGTTATAATCGGCGACTCGGCGGTGGGCAAATCCAACTTGCTGTCTAGGTATGCGAGGAACGAGTTCAATTTGCATTCAAAGGCCACAATAGGCGTGGAGTTCCAGACCCAGAGCTTGGAAATCGATGGCAAGGAAGTAAAGGCTCAGATTTGGGATACTGCCGGTCAAGAGAGGTTCCGTGCTGTTACTTCAGCTTACTATAGAGGTGCTGTTGGTGCTCTTATTGTTTATGATATTAGCCGCCGTACTACTTTCGATAGCGTTGGCCGATGGCTCGATGAGCTGAAGAGTAAGTCAAGTTTGCACCTTTTTGTGTTTTGTGAGTACCCTTTTGGTTTTGTGGTTTTGGTGCATTGTTTGGATTGTGTATAAGTTCTTGATTTGGGTTTGCGAGGTTGGTTCTGGTCTGTTGTTTTAGATCTGAAGTGGTAATTATGTTTTATGTGACTTTGAGTTTAGATGGGTGGACGTGAATTCTCTCTTTTTTTTTTTTTTTTTTTTTTGGATAAAAAGAAGGTTTGAAGAATTTTGTAATGGCTGGTATTGTTGCTTTTTCTTGTCTTTTGCTTTTGGATATGGTATTGTCTTGGCGTATGCTGTTACTATGCTGCCTTTCAATTTGTTTTTCAGTTTTGTTTGTTGCAGTAGTTAGCTTAATAGATGGTGTGGGAATTCTTGATTTCATCATATGAAGTTGGGAGTGTATGATCTGTTGGAAAGCAAGGATGCGGATACCAATTTATATGTTGAAAGAGTAGCATATGTCAGTGAAAGAATTGTAATGTGAGTTCCAAATCACAGGTTAGGAAAAGAATTGCAATCTGACTCCAAAATGAATTTTGATTAGCCAGTCATTTGTGGTTAAGGGTTGTTTCTCAAAATATTTTGTCTACATTTTAATCTGCATCTGATCAATATAGTGCATATCAGGGACATTTATTATGGACTTTGTTCTTGTTGTTTCCAAATTAGGGAATTTGATGTCTAATCATTTATTTGAGTTGATATAGTTTTACCCATTCTGTTATTCATATATTGAAATACATAAAGGTGAAGTTGATTGCATATGCTTGTTGGTTTTAAAATAGTATTCAGAGACATGGAGGAGAATTTCCTCAATTTTAGGTTAGCTTTAGTCCTGGCCCTACCTTGCTGGCACTAGTTGTTATGACTAAGTGGGCTGCACACTATAAACTCAGCTGGGTTGCACAGGGGTGCATGTGAAATAAGCTCAACCTTCCATGTCCTTGTGATGCTGTTTAATTCACCTGAACTTGTATTGAAGAAGCCTAGGTTTTTGCATGTGTGCAAAATGGATCCTAGGATGATATTGTACTGACTCTAGTAGCTTATTTGTTGATTCCCCAAAAACAATTGGCCAAAAAGGATGAGAGACTGTAGCACAGCTGGCTTAATTGTTTCAGCTACCTTCCCTTGAAGACGTTTCCATCAAAGGTGGCGCTGGAGTAGGAGAGACTTTAGTCTTCATAAAGATCTTTACACATTGCATATAGGCCTAAATTACTCAATTAGAGACCATATACATCATGCGGAAAAACTTAATTATCGCTAACAGTAGTTTATAGAGGATATACTTGTTTGAGATCTTGGGCTTAAGCTCTAAGGTTGAGTGGTTAACTAATATAATATCGGGACTTATACAATATATTGATCTGGACTCTAGAGTTTGAATCCTCAGCATTAAATACCCTCATTTTTATTAATTTAACTTTCAGCATAGGAGTATACATAAATGTTGAAGTATTTATGCTCAGCAAGTTTCCATGTTATTGAATTTAAGAAATAAAAACTCTTGGACATTCGCCTGCCAGCTTGAATTTTGAGGCTGAATGGTTTTTTAATGGATTGAAACCCTTTCAAAGAGTTTGGGCCCTTTGCGTGCTGCTGGTATCTTCTTTGTTTTAATTGGATCTTATGCAATGCGCATCCTCTTTTTTTTTTTTTTCCTGTAAAAAATGGTGGCCTATATACGGGTAATCATGGGCATTTATGTAATTTTATAGCTCCCTCCATCATACTAAATTATGAAAGTTGAGAAATAGAAAATCTTATGTCAAGTCTTATGGGTTTAAGGTTCTGCCTTTGTCCCTCCTTTGAATTGAGAGTTAAAGTTGTGCGCTTTGAGCTGCAAACTGGTGAAGTTTTTATTTTTGTTGCAGGGAGAGCTAGAATTGATTGGTTATTAAATGAGAAAGGACAACGATTCTTATATATTCTAAAAAATTCAATATCACTTTTCAATGTGCGCATTTTCTGAAGACCAGAATCCTGATTATATGAACGGTTTCCTTATATTGGAACATGCTATGCGTTCCATCATACCCGAGAATTGGGTGTGACAGGTTATGACATGCGTTCTGTCATATCCCAGAATTGGTCCAACTTTGATTTTGCCTTCTTGGGAAGGATAATAGATACATAGATCTGTAATTGTATCATATACTTGATATCTTGTTTTAATGACTGATTAAATGAATCTCTTTCAGCCTTTCTTTCCTTGAAAATTTTGGTGTGGGATATTATTCACCACATACCTGACGAAGCTTAGGGGTGTGACTGGTTGGGGGTTGGTGTAGCAAACGTAAATCAGGATTTTTATTTTTTTAATTATATCTTGTAGCCACTTTAACTCAATGCTATTTGATAAATGGCTTGTGAATCTTATGATAGACAATGTTGAATTGTGTGGCAAGTTCATTGTTGAAACAACAGGATGAGATGGAGCAAGTGGTCACTGGTTAAGTTGGGTATCTGTAATGTGTAGGGAGCCTTATAGTATGTGATGGAAAAAATATGAAGAGGAGAATGGAAAGACTTTGTCTCCTTTATGAGCTTTGGCAATGGCAGTGGGGATTTTGTTAGTCTCCTATTTCGCATTGGAAATCCCATCTTAAAAAAAAACTTTCATACCTTTTTTCATCACAAGAGATGGGGTGCTGTGTTGAATTCTTGTATGAGTCGTTGGAGTGCAGGAGGTGGCTCAGGACATAGTAAGTAATGGACTAGATGTGGAGAATTTTTAATTGGGAGGAAGGAGTCATGTGGAGTGTCAGGATAAATGACCTTTTGCTGCTAATTTTTTCCTATCAGACTTTGACAGGAGAAATTTCTGATGATGGAAAATTAAATTGCTAAGAAGGGCATGTGGAGAGAATCAGGAAAGAAGGATATTTGTTGTTTTATTTTTTCCATCAAACTCTGGCAAGAGAGAATTCTGATGATGGAAAATTTAATTGCTGAGTGGAAGGAGTTATGTGGAGAATCTGAAAAGGAGGAATTTTTTTCCTTTAAATCTTTCCTATCACACTTTTGCAAAAGGAAATTCTAATGATGGAAAAATTTCATTGCCAAATACTGTGTTGAGGAGCTGTACTATCCTAGAGTGGAATTTTATTGCCTGAGTAAACATTGACAATCATTGATTCAAAAGTGGGGAAAGGTTATGCTCAAGAAATACTTCTGCTATGAGAGTGATGCTGAGTATGTATAGCTTTTGATATCTTGTTCAGTGTGTTGAGATAATTGCAGTAGTTGGCACAACTCTGATAAGAGACTATGGGATTGAAAGGAAGTACCTTATCTTTAATCCCTCACATAATTCACTTAGATTGATTGAAGTGAGAGAATTAGTTGCCATTTGTCATGATAAGAAATTTGGCTTTGTACCAGAATTTTGACTATTTGTGTTTGGCAAGTGTTAAGGCTTTCTTTCTGGGGGGGGGGGGGGGGGGGGGGGGGGGGGGGGGGGGGGGGGGGGGGGGGGGGGGGGGGGGGGGGGGGGGGGGGGGGGGGGGGGGGGGGGGGGGGGGGGGGGGGGGGGGGGGGTGGGGGGG
>CATIWR010144593.1:0-75450 GCA_949677035.1 Omphalea diandra
CATAAACATTAAAGCCTGAGAAAGCAAACGGCCACAGTGCACCTGTGTGAGGGTAATCTATCCTTCCAGAAACTGGTCCCCAATCCCCAAATCCGGTGCACAGGTGTGATGGTAATCCATCCTTCCAGAAACTGGTCCCCAGTCCCCAATACTGAGCAAAGTGACTATCCTTATTCTGCCTGCTTTGCTTTAAACATAACTCTTTTGGTCGCTCCCATGAAAAAGGTCGTTTCTGTGATGAGATTCATATAAAGATTTTTTTTTTTAAATATAGGGTTACTCAATTTGGGTATATTAATTAAGATTAAGTTTTTATTCGGTGATAAATAATGAAATATTAAGTCTTGGATATTTTTATTGTACAATCCAAAAGAAGTCTCTCCGGTGATATGAAGAGTATATATTGATCTAGTGAATTATCTAGATGATCGAAAGAGTACCTACACTTCTCACATTAGTCTTGGCTTTCAATAATGTTTTTAAGTATTGATAAGAGTAAAAAAATATATATATAATTTTTAGGGGGTCAAACTAATATAACAATATGATATTGTTTGATATACATCCACTCTAATGTAATATATATACTTGAAAAAATTAAAAAAAATCTTAAGTTATAAACTAACAAGAACTTAAATGATTGCCAAATTACTAAAATTTACATTAGTAACTAAAATTATAAACTTAAATCATTATTTATGAGGTTTTAAGAAAGTTTGGGGGATCAAGGCTCTCTTCGTTCCCCGCTCTCTGCTCCTGACTTTAAGAATAGAATTCAAATGGATAAAAATAAATAAATTTCTTTAGTCATTTGAATTAATTATTGCAATTAAATATTGCTAATTAAAAAGAATGGAAAAGATATTTAAGTAAATTGATCTATCACGGTTATTTTTTTATGGATGATAGATTTTTTTTTAATATTATAGAGAGAAATTACATGAGTAAAGTTTGAATCCTAACATCGCGCTTTAAATAATCTCACTTTACCATTATAAATATTTTTTTAACTTGCCATATGACTTACAGAGTTTGCTTCCTTAGCTCGTGATCGTCTTAGGTTGTTGAACCAAGGTACTGGTTTCTTGGTTTCATGTGTGGGAAGGTAGGTTAATAGTGTAGACTATGTCTATGGCTGCATGCTCCTATGCTAGCCTGTCTTTATGGCATGAGGCTCCAGTCTTTGTGGAGTCCTTTCTTCAGCAAGATGTTTTGTCTCTTTCAAAAAAAAAAAAAAAACTTTTTTTAGATAATCTCACTTTATTACTGTTATTTAAAAAACTTGCTATATATATATATATATATATATATATATATATATATATATATATATATATATCTATATTCTCTATCAATATAACTGTTTTTTTAAGATTATGTATTTAGAATATTAAAATAATTAATTAAAAATAATTTTAATTAATATAAAATAATATACTCTTAATCGTGTTCAACTAAAACTATACTACTAACACTTATAAAAGAGTAATTAATTAGAAGAAAGAGAGTAGATGATGATAATAAATCTAAAAAAAAAAATAATTAATGGTACATTGATATTCGAGAATGACTATTATATTAATTTTTTTTATAAAAATATAGATATATCTCTCACACTCTGAGTGTGTGTTTTTCTATATATATATATATATATATATATATATATATATATATATATATATATATATATATATATAATTATTAATTTGATAATTTAAGTTCAATAGATAATTTTTAATTAAATTAATTAAGGAAATAATTTCTTATCACAAAAGAAACTTGTTAATCATATTAAATTTTTTTCAATTTAATCATATTAAAATAATTAAATTATATTCACTTTCATAAAAAAATCTTATAGAATATGGAAAATCCTTTTTCTCATTCTATTATGAATTAAAATAATTTTAATTCAGCATCCTAGTCAAATTAGGATAGAAAATCCTTTAAAATTTCATATTAAATTAAGAAACTATTTTCTTTATTTTCTTTCATTGAACGATTCAAATCTAAAATTAAAATAAATAAAGTTAGAATAATTCTAGCTAATATTTTAGTTTAATATAAATACTTGTTTAATTTAAACATTATATATTTGAACAATTTAAATTTCTAAAATAAAGTTAGAATAATTCTAGCTAATATTTTAGTTTAATATAAATACTTGTTTAATTTAAAATTATATATTTGAACAATTTAAATTTCTAATTCTAATTAAATTATAATTAGAATAAATCTAATTATCTATCGTAATTAAATTTGAATAAATAAAATTTCAAATTATTTTCCTAATCATATTAGGAATTGGTCAATGTCCAAAATTTTGTATATTTAAAATTTATTTTCTAAAAGGTAATTATTTATATTAAAATATTAAATTAATTAATAATCCGCTCCACTTGTTCCAAATTATATGTCGTTTTAAAGAAAAATTTTTATTTCATAATATTTGACGTTTTATAATTAACAATAAATATTAATTAATTTTTTTCAATTTTATTATTTCTCTTTTTCATAATAACTATTTTCGGTTCTAGTATGGATGCCTAAGGCAAGGAAGCATAGAGCCTTGTACGTATTTTGAAGTGTAATGGGTGATCATATGGCCAATCATGTATTATATTAAGATATATTATGGAAAATTATCGTAGTTGTCCGCATTTGCTGGTAGGCATATACAATCATCTTATAGAAAGTAAATTTCCCTTATATAAAAGATTTAACTGGACATGTGTAATGCATATATAAGACCAGTTATGGATGTGTTATATGGATGTGCAACATAGATCACATATGCAAGGACACCATGCCTACATTACACAATTTGGTGAGTAGTGATGTTATGAAGCATATTACAGTAGTTGGCTCAGGTGATTCAAGTTGAGCATAAACGGTTTTGACTGGATTTTTGCAATACAACAAAAATGAAAGAATGTCAAACTGGCTATTGAAAGTTCACTCTAATACTTAAGTCAATAATGTACTACAAAAAAAGTGAATGAATATAATTTCTGTGAAATATTTGTCGAGTCTTTTTATATAGTAGCCAGGATGACTTGTTTTCCTTTTTAGAGTGGGACTTATATTTTTTCTTAATTAGGAGTGTTACTTCTTGATAAGGACAAGTCTCTTAATGAGCAATCATAATTTTCTAATAAGAAGCTTATAACTTTCTGATGAGGATGAGTCATGGGCTTGACTTTCCTCGATGATGCTGAGCCATAACGGCCTATAAGTTGTCTAGGTTTTTCTCATGGGCTGAGCTTACCTTGGTCATTAGTTTTGATTATTGGACCAAGCTCCCTTTTGTGCGCTTGGGTCTAACCCATGCTTATTTGGGTATTATCAAGTATTACCTCCATGGTTTAGAACGATGAAGCTATTGGAAATAGTTTATAAAACCACGATGAAATGGAACATTAAGGTTTAATTTGAGTAAAATCCTATTTATTCATTTCCCCTCCACAAGCTTTTAGAAATGATATATGTTCAAAATTATATAAATGTAAATAAGAAATTGATACTCAAAATATGTCACATGAAAAATTATAAATATATAATAATTAAATAATTAATATGGATTAATTTTATAACTGATGAAATTAATTTGATTTATATTTATAATAATATAATTAAATCTAATTAATTTTATAATTATTAAATTAATTATCTTAATTATTTGATTTTATAATTGCTGAATTAATTGAGGATTAATTACGGACAATCACTTTTTCACTTAATTACCTTAATTAATAGATTTTATAACTACTAAAATAATATAGAATTAATTTTAGGCAGTTATATCTCATTCGAATGACTAGATAAAGGACCTTCCCTTCTCTTATTGATACATCAGATATCATAATTAATGATCCATATCAAAATTATTTTAAAAATCTAAAATAGCTTATTCTCTCTTTGTTCTCAATAATCTAAAGGATTTTATTCTATTTTGAGATTGTTTGGTGACTCTAACATTTAAGTTTTGTTATCTTTGAAATGAAAAATATTGTGTTTCCTACCAATAGAACTTAAGGATCATCTTATCTGTCACATATACCTACTTGGCAGTGCCTGCTTCAGTTTTGTGAACCATGAACAAAAGTCTAAAAAGTTGAATGATTTGAACTTCAAGAGGAGGCAATAAAAAGATGTTATTCTACTTGACCACCTTGAACTTTATATAGTTCTTAACTGAAAATACTCCTACTCTCGAAGAGGATGACCAAGATGAAGTTGAGGTTGAACCTACTAAGGTTGAGCTGAGATACAACAAAGGAGCAAGGATAAAAAAAATCTTTTGGATGAGATTTTCTAATTTATAAAACTTATAAAAAATTGTAAACTCTCTAATTAAGTTTAATATTGCACAGTATATGTGAAAATTTTCTTTTCTTATTGGTTATATTTTAGTCGAAAATTAAAAATCATTTTTTACTTTATTCAAACTAACAAATAAATATTCAAATTTAATTATCTTGAATAATTTAAATTAAAATTAAGTAAGAATTAAATAATTAATGTTAACCAAAATAAAAAAAAGATATTATAGTTAATTTTACTTAAACAAACAAATAACAACACTTTGGCTTGTTATTTGGAGATATATATATATTAATTTCTTTCTTATTCTTTTATGTTCTTAGAGGATTTTAATAAGTTAATGAGGTTTCTTTTTGAAAATTAATAGACTATTAATTATATTTAAGAAAGAGAAATAATATAATAAAATAAAATAAGCCAGAGAAACATTTATATATAACATAATTAAGTGAATTTATTGATAAAATAAGGCTTCATTTATTTTCATAAAATAAATTATCAGCAAAAAATATTTTTTGAAGAAATATATATTTTATAAAAATAACTTAAATTTTGGTTACAATAATAATAAATAATAGAAAATTACTTTCTAACATTTAAAGTACAATAAAAACTATTAATGTCATTTCAATTTAAAATAAAAAATATATATGTACAAAAAGATTTATATATTTATCATTTATTGGTAAATATTAAAATAGTTATGAAAATAATAAATTTTTGGAGTTATCAGAGATTAATAGCGGTTTCTAGAGACTCTGATAGCAGCTACTAAAGATTGTAATGGTCATTGATAGTCAATAATGATGTGCGACGTTTGATAGACTCGTGGTATGTATTTATATAATTCTTTTATATATTTTAAATATTTTATCAAAATTTTGAAAATAATGTTACAAAAAAATTATTTTCTTAAAATGATTTAGTTTTTTCTTTTATTAGAAAAATATTTTTATTAATTAATTTTCAAACCCTTAAACACTAGGAAATTGAAGAAAAATTTTCTAAAAGTTTGAAGGATTGATTACTATAAACTCACCACATGTTTGGTATAATGCAATTAAATGTAATGTAATATAATCAAAAGAAATTTTAATTTAATAGTTTAATTGAATTTGTATTTAATTATATTTAATTATAATTAATTATATCCTATCAAACAGCATCAATAATTTATCATATTTAATTAAATTGTCTTTTATGTTTTAATATTATATAATTTAGCCTCTCATATTTGTTTTAGTATATTATTATGTCATTTCATTAATTTTTCATAAAAAATTAGGGATAATTATTATAAAATTTTTTATGATTTGTTATATTTATTTAAATCGTTCCTTACATTTCAATATTATGTAATTTAGTCTATTACATTTATTTCTGTCAAACTATTAGGGCTTTCTGTTAATTTTCTATTAAAAATTTTAAGATTTTTTTATGATCATATGATTTTCCATTATCCGTTGCTTTTCAATATCGCATAAAATAATTTTGTTGTTTGATCTATTCTAATGTTAAGTCTTAAAGTTATTTTTATTTTAATATTTTTATTAAAATTACTTAAAAATTTGTAATACTCTCACTATTATATTAAATTTTCAGATTTTACCATCTTAATTAGTTTATCAATCTTGTTAGATTCTTTTTATTTTGAAATAACAAGAAAAACTTAAATAAATTAACCACAATCTGAATTAAATACACACTAAATTTTAATCAAAATCTTAAAAGGATAAAAAAAAAAAAGATGAAAACCTAAAGTGTGAATATTTGAAGTATATGTGAGTGAAAGTGGACGTAGAGAGTTTATTATTACTGTAAGTGTATATGTGTGAATTTAAATGAAGTTATTTTTATCAATTATAAAAATATTTTACTTTATTTCTTTTTAATTTTTATTGATTGATTTTAATTATAATTTTAGAGTGTATCTAATTGTGATTATATTTAATTTATTTAAATTTTTATTATTTTAAATCTAAAAGATAAATAAGATCTGTAGAAGAACACAGATAGTTGAATTAAAAAAATTATTGTTATATTAAGGGTATTAAAAATTTTTAAATAATTTTAATAAAAATATCAAACTGAAAAATAATTTTAGTATTATAACATATCAAACAAGAATAATTATTTCATGTGAAAAGTGAGATATGATTTAGGTAAATATCATAAATCATAAGAGTCATAGTAAAAAATTCTAAAATTTTAAATGAAAAAGTTAACAAAATGACTTAATAGGATAATGGAAACAAATATAAAGAATTAAATCATATAACATTAAAATGTGAGTAATAACATAGTTAAATATGATAAACCATAAAATATTTACAATAATTAACGCAAAAAATCATATAGCTTTTTTTTTTTTGAAAAATCTAAAAAATCATATAGCTTTATTACTATCACTATGTGAATTGCTATATTTACATAAGTTATCTTTCACTTTTTAATGTCATATAAAATAATTGCTCTTTTTTTTGCTATATTATTAAACTATTTTATTAAAATTCTTCATTAAAATTATTTAAAAATAATTAAAAAATAAATAAACTCACTATAATCATAATTAAGCACATATTAAGATTTCAATCAAAATTAAATCGTATGGTGTTAACACGTAAAAGATAATTTAATTAAATATGGTAAATTATAATGGATTTACTGTAATTAATTAACTTAAATTTGAATGTGATAAACAAGTGAAATATAGACATATTGTTCTTAGATTCGGACCAAATCAATTTGTTAAATTGATAAAATGAATTAATCATTGATTCAATATATTAGAGGTTAAACGTTAATCAATTAGAATCAAATAATATTATTTTTGTAATTTTAAACATTATATATATATAATAATTCATTAAATTAAATTTATTGAATCAATTAAATTAATTAATTAAAAATCAAATAATTAACTGATTCAATTACTAGTTTGTTTGGTTAAAAAAAAATCACTAGTTTCATTTTGAAAACATTGATAGAAACACCCACAGGTCCCTCTTTTGGAGTGATCCAGTTTATTAGAAGTTAAATATTAAACAATTAAAATCAAATTATATTATTTTTATCTTTTTTAAATATTATATATATTAAATAATTTATTAAATTAAATTAATTGAATCGATCAACTTAATTAATTAAAAATTGGATAATTAAACTAAACCAACATTCAATCAATTTCTTTGATTCAGACAGTTTTTTATTCACCCCTAATTTTTGCTAGTTTTTTCTATAGAAAATCATAATTCTCCATTTTTTTCTAAAACCTTTATTAATATATTTTTTAAAAAAAATTTATGTTACAGTAACAATAAGTTCTCATCTTCGATAATTGTAAGTTCAGCAATCACTCATTGGCAAAATATTAATCGATATATCTTGAAAAGTTCAGACCACAAAAGTCATAGTCAACGTCGAGAGAGAACTCTATTTTACCCAAATAATAATAATAATTATTATTATAATAATAATAATAATAATAATAATAATAATAATAAAGTGGAATGCATCATTTCAACTTTAAATTTTTATGTATTAGACTCTTCTATATTTGAAAAATTGTTTAGGAAAAAAAAAGAAAATTTTTTTATTTCTTTTCACTTATTTTCTTTCTTTATTTTTAGATAAAAAAAGAAGGCATTAAAAAGAAAAGTATAAAAGACAAGAATATAAATTCATCATAATTTCCTTTAGTCATATTTTCTCTCTATTTTGAAGAAAAAATAAATAAAATTTTCCTTAGTTTTTATTTTTATTCCATTCCCAAATAATGAAAAGTAACAATAGTTTCTTATTTTCCTTCTTTTTTTATTTTTATTCTATTAACTATTTTTTTTATGATTTATTATGCAAGTCTATTTGGTTTAGTGATAGCGATCAATAGTGAGTGATTAGCAATCAGTAGTGTATGATTAGCAATCGGTGATCAATGATCAGCATTCGATCAATAAATATAAAGTATTTGATAATTTAACATTTGAATATGTAATTATATTATAAAATGATAAAAAAAATAATCATTTTTATATTTTAATTAATTTTATATGAAATCTTAATTTATGTAATGATAGATATAATGTTAATACTAAAAAAATCTAAATGTCAGTTTTTATATTCAAACCCTAAAAAAATTAGTTTTCAACATTCAATTATATTTTTAAATATTAAACCTTAATTTTAAATTAAAATATTGATTTTAATATTTATCAAATGATTTTCTTTAGTATTTGAATATTCAATCACTAAACTCAAATAAAAAAGGCCAAACTAAACCAACACTACATATGAACTTAAATATCTGAAATTATTTAATACCAAGTGAACTAGTAGAACCTAAGTGTCACGCGTTGTGAAATATTAAGAAAACAAAAAATATATATATTTTTCTAGTTTCAAAATTATGTGAACACTAACATAGTTTTTCAAATTTTATTCTTATTTAAATATAAAATTTGATTATATAAATATCAAAAGTAAATAAAAATATTATAAAAATAAATAAAAAATTAAAAAATTGTATTTAAAAAAATTAGAGCCAAATTAAACTAAAACAAATATAGAAAATAAATATTGAAATAAAGAAATTACGTATTGGTTTTGAAAAAAGAAAAAAAAAAAAAAAAAAAAGAAGTTAAACTCACTTTAAGATGCGACAATAGGGTTTGGTGCTATAGACGGGATATGTATCATTATTCTAACACGTGTATTAACTTTAAGATACGACAATAAGATGACACTATGCGCTCCCCTATCGCCCTTTTCTTCTAAGGGCACTACGCGCTCCCTTATCCCCCTTTTCTTCTAAGACAAAATTTCTGTCGTCCATACCCTCAGTTCTCTGAAACCACAAGAAATTATAACGCCAAGCGCAATCTGTCAATTTTGAGTAAATGGACTAATAACTCTTTCGACACCAATATACAATGGTGTTTCCCCCTCAATGCAATACCCACCACTACAAAAATCTGAATGGAATTAGAGGTAAAGAAAAAAAAAAAAAAAACTACAACGGTGACAGAGAGAAGCAAAATGAAGTAGAGAAATGAAGGAACAATTGAGAAAGCAAATAGAATGGCGATAGAAGAAATTCTATAGGAGGTCGAGGGTTTTATGGTAAGAAAGAGACTTTTTCCATATCCTGTTCATTTTGATGGTGATCTATTGGAATTATAAGCTGGGATCGCCCATAATAAATACCCAGCTCATGCATCTAACAATTGTCTTTTGGCAGAGAAATTATAAACATAAGTTTTCCACAAACTTTAGTGTAAATTACAAATTTGGTAATTTGGTATTTAAATTTTTTAATTTTTTTTATTTTGGTGTTTAAATAATTTCTTTTGTTCAATCAAATATTTAAGTTGATAGAATTATTTTCAATATGATATTTTCTTTTATTTTAGTGAGTAAAATCCGTAATTTCATTTCATCTGTGACATGGTATCGGATTCTATACATTATGTCAACTAGTTATATATCTAAATTTTAGATACAAAATTTCACTTTAAATACGAAATTTGTTTATTTTTTGTTAACTTTTTATATATATTTAAATAAATTTAACAATGATAAAAATAAAATTTATTCAAATATATATAAAATTTGAATAAATTATACAGTGATAAAAATAAAATTTATTCAAATATATATATAAAGTAAAAAAAGAACAAATTCTAGAAAAAAAATTATATATTTATACATAACAAAATTTGATATCAAGTCAGATAAATTTTTATATAGCAGTTACTGATCATTTAATTTTAAAAAAAATAACACATTAAAAATAATTTTATCAATTTAAACACTTAATTGAATAAAAAAATCTAAACATTAAAATAAAGAATTAAAAAATTCACACACCAAATTTATAATTTATCCTAAACTTTATGCACGAGGCAACAAAAAGAAGAGAGTTGCACTAAACATTCTATATATATATATAATAATTTAAAATAAAAATTAAAAAAAAATGAGAGGCAAAAGAAAGTTCCCTGTCGAAATTGACAGCGGAGACAAGAAATGGCCTCCCGCCCCCTTGCCATTGCCATTTCTAATCACAGCAATAACCATTGTGATTTCTCTTATCATCCATAATTTCTACAACAAAATTTTGAAAAGAAAAAAAGACAATCAAAACCTCAAAAAACCAGACCCATTGCCCTGACCATCCCTGTTGAGTAGACAGTCATTGAACATGAACGGTAAAGGATAAATAATAATACTCCTTCCATCTCAGCTAGCAGCATTAGATGAGATTCATGGACCTCATTGTCAAATTGGACTCTAAATAATGGAGCCCAAAATAATATTATCACATGGTAGTCCAATTCTTGAGCCGGGATGTGGTGTTGATATGAATATGACAACAAATAAATATGCATCAACACTGTTGGCACAATTTAACAGAATCAGATCGAGTCACTTTGTTGAGATTTACAACCTTGCATAAAGCACCCATAATACACTAATTGCCAAACAAAAAGAAATGCCAAAAGGAGTGGAACACAGCTTTAGACCACTTCCTCTTGTAAATCGTTCATAGGAAGATGTATCCTGAGATCATCCAAGCTGGCACACCCACGAATGCTCAACCCATGTTCATTAGCTAAATGTAGTAAGCATATGAAGCACAAATGCGGAGAAATGTCCCTGATAGTTGCCGCAGCGCTGCAGTCACTTGGAAAGCTAGACAATAGGTTCCTGAAAGATACTGCCTCTTCTTGCTCCTTATCATAAATATAAATTAAGTCGATTATTATTTCAATAGCAAATATGAAAAATTACCCACTATAGGCACTAACATAACAATAAATAGTCTCAGATGGTAGCTTTTTGGAATTTCCTTTTGTATAAAACAAGAATTTTTTTTTTTTGACTTATATAAAACCATGATTAAAAGAAAGGCTAGTCTAGTTTCACAACCCTATTTTGCATTGGGTATAGATGGCTCAGCTATGACGGTGCTTCAAAGAATTTTTCGCAGTGGATGAAGCTGCTCAGCTACTAGAGCAGCTCACTGTGTTCAGCCTCATTTGGCCATTTTAGTTTGGTAGACTAAGGTTCCTGCAAATGATATAATGGATCTAGATCCATTTATAGACTCAGAATTGCATATACATTTAGTTTAAACTGCATATACATTAGCATTGAAATCCATATATATTAAATTCATATACATTAATATTGAATTATATGTATATTGAAATACATATACATTAATCTTTAATTGTATACACATTTAGGCTTAACGTAATATGGACCTAGGTCCATGATATACGAATTGCTAGGGTTACTTGTACCAGGCTTGAGTTTCCTGGGCTAGATCCAACTTGTTTGGGACTTTAATAATCTGTACTCCTTTTTTCCATTATGCAATACTCTTTCATGTTTGATTAAAAAACACAAAAAAATCTCCCCAAAAAAGTAAACCATTCGTTGCCTATTTAAATCTCTTCATACCTTCTTTCACTTTTTCTATGCTCACATGAAAAAAAAACTCTTTTACTGGCATAAAAAGAAAACTATTTGTTACCCATCATATTCACGTCCTCTCTGCCCCAAGCCTCTATGGAACACTCGACTGCTGATTGACGGTTGATGCTTTTCTTGCCTCCACAACCACTAAAAAACTAAAAGGTTGGACATAGCGTCTTTTCTTTTCTTTTTGAAGCAAAAATGCTGGACATTCAAACTAAAAGGTTGGACATTACATTCATCCCAAATGTTTGGGCATGGATAATTGGGTTTTCCGCATATATAAAAAGCGAAGAAAACAAATAATTATATGGAAGTTATGATCGAGGGGATGCAAGATTTTGCTTGGAGGTGGCCAAAATTTATAGTTAAATTTTACAATCCACAACAAATATTTATATTTATTATCGATATTTTTTATTTATTATAAATAGAAAAATACATTATTTTCTCATCTAAATTTTAAAAATATGATATCAATTTATTTTTATATTAATATTTTTATATAAAGTAATTTAAATCATCAATTAAATAATATTTATACAAATAAATCACTATTAATGTCAAATATAATTGTTCAATTGCTTAGAATAAACTAAATTTGTTTAAAGAATATGAAATTGACAATACACAAAAATAACATAATCATTAATAAAAAAAAATAGAATATACAACCTATAGGTAAATATAAAGAGAAATTATAATTAATGACAAAAAAAATGTCTTTTAGAGCAAAAATAATTACAAGATATAAGAATTTAATCATATATGAATTAATATGAAAATCAATTAAATTTGAAGTTTAATCAATTGATTCAAGAAAAAAATAAAGAACTATAAATAAATTTTTAATTTGATTTAGTAGTATTGAAATTATTATTAATAAAAAATCAAAATTATTATCTAAAATTTTCAAAATAAAGATATAAATTTTCTTTAAACCATATATAAAGATTGAATAAAGAATCTAAAGTACAAGAAATTTTAAAAGTATCATCCAAAAGTTTTATTAGATCTTTAATAAAAAATAAAAAAGTCAAATGCATTATGTTGAAACTTGATAAATTTTGAATTTGCGTATAAAAAAATTTTAATAAGAGAAATTTTTGGAGCAAATACATTAATAGAATAATGAAATAAAGACAATTGCAAACTTAATATGAAATAAATTGAAGAAAAAAAAAAGACAATTAAACTTTAGAATGACAATAAATAAAAATGTTGATTAAATTGAAAGGGGAAAAAAAAGCCCCCCAACATATAGCCTGGGTCCGTCCCAGGTTATGATTTAATAGTTTTACGCTAAATTTAAGTTTCCAGGCACCAACATTTTTAGTGGTACTTTGCATGCGAAGTATTAACTAGCGTTCACTTTGGGAAACCATAAGAATAGAGACAAGGTGTAAAATCAATTTTGTAATTGGTTAGTTTTAGAGTATTTTTTTTAAAAAAAATAAAAAAATAAAAAAAACTATTGTCACCTTCATTCTAATGAGAGAGGCAAGTGAAGAAAGATAAGCAACAAACAAGGGAGACATATTAGGTAGCAATTAGTTTATTTATGTGTATTTATAGTACCTTTTAACCCATTGCTTTAGTTGTGAAAATAGGTTGTGCAAATAGGCATAGCCAAAAGAAGAAAGCATTAACAAAAATATTTTCAATTATGGACAGTACACAAATTGAGTAAAGACATGGAAACTGGTCCAAATTGTCGCCCCTGAGTAACCACAATAAAAGATATAAGCAAAAAAAACATGATTGATCTTCAGTTTGTAAATCCAAGGCTGCTGGTGGTTTTGGAAATAAGGCAAATGAAGCACATAAGTACATTGTTGACTGACAAGGCTAGTCGTTGGGCAACTTGGATTGCAGCAAATAGGCTTAAGAAACAAAGTTATTGGGGGTTTACTAAGTTGTGCAACTCTTCTTAGAGCTGGAGACACCTGGAACTCAGGGAAGAGTTTAAACAGCTTGTTGCTTACAGAATTGGTATTGGTCAATCTGTATACTTTGGGCTTGATCCATGGCTTGACAGTTCATTAGTGATTAATAAATTTCCAGGCATTAACATTAGGGACTCCGATATCCCAATTAATGCCAAGGTACATATTTGTGGAAGCATGATCAATGGATTCTTCCTGATCCTGCTCAAGACCAGGCTTTAACAGCATGGGAATTTATCAAACAGCATTATAAGCAGGAGTCAAGTTCTTGTGATTAACTGAAAAATGGAAACTACAGAAATCAGGCGTGTTTTTTATCAAATATGCTTGGATAGATCTATGTGATGATGTGAAGGTAACTTGGCATAAATTAGTATGGAAAACACCTGTTATTCCTAAGCATAGCTTTATTGTTTGACTGGTGGTTCATAAGAGGTTAGGGACCATAGGGTGTTAAAATGGAAGCCTCAAATTCCTGGAACCTGTGTTCTATGTTATTCAGCAACTGAGAATAGTGATCACTTGTTCTTTGATCGTTCATTCTAAGTAACTTTGGAGGAAGATTTTGTTAGCTTGCAAAGTCTACAGAGAGCTAGTTACTACTGACGCAGGAAAGTGAGTTGGTTCTCACAAAGATCAGCTGGCACAAGTGTCATTACAGGGTGAGCAAGATTGCTTTTGGAGATGCGGTATACTATATTTGGAATGAAAGGAACCAGATAGTTTTTCAATAATAGAAGCCTTGTTTAAATAGAGTTTTTAGGAATATACCAAATGCAGTTTTCCTAAAATTCTCAAAGTTTCACAGTAATGGAGCTTTGGCTCCTTGGTTGTAATTAGCTTTTCAGTTTTAGCTGGTTATACTGTACATTGTTTCTTCATTAATAGAAATTTTGGTTTACTCACCCAAAAAAAAAAGGCAAAAATGTTAGCATACCTGGAAAGACATTTGAGGAGGTTCTTGTAGATGGTGCCAAAGAGTTTCCTTTAGCGTTTGAACATCAACTTGCTTCGAAGTCTTGTCGTACTGGATTTCAATTTTATTTACCTGAATTGTTTAAATGAGGAAACAGAGCATAAGTGCAAGATATTATATATATCTAGAACAGTTGATATAAAATTTCAATCCATAAGCTTGAAAATTTCACAGGGTAAGATCTTGGGTTTAATTCTCCTTGAATTAAAGTGGAGAGGGTTATGAGGAAGGAACTAGACCCAAAAGCAAGATGGCGCTCGATACACATATAGGCCACAATTTTTCAGGCACAAGATATCTAAATTGTGAAAAATAATCTGAACAAAAAATATCCTAAGAAAATCAATTTTTTATAGTTTGATCATAAAACTGAAGGTTAATTTCAAATTTGGCATAAGTTTTTTACTTTGAACAGGAAATAGTTCTCTGTTGTCTGATTTTGTCAAGCGCTCCAAACAGTGAAAATATAGAAATTGTCTCCAGGGATATACTTTCAACACAATAAATGCTTGCATACGCAAGTCCTTGCTACTTCCTTTAATTTGAAGTTCAAGGTTATGCTTCTAATTAACAGAAATTGTTATGGTCAACATCAATGAAAAATTACAGGAAGATAATAGGAGACAGGCCAAAATTAAACTATAAACCAACCTGGCGAGGTTGAGAAACAAGTGCATTGGGATCCTCTACATCACTATAACTGTTTCCATCATCAAATTCACTGCCAAAAACACTGCCATCATCCCAGGATGGTACTGCCCCATAATCATTTGACTGCTGCCGCAGTTCATCTGAAAATTGAGTAGGTTGATTATAGACGCTGGTAATGTGCATACATGAGGACACTTTTATTGATTTGGAAAGGAAAAAAATAAAAAAAAAAAGGCTATAGCCATAACATTTAAAATGTAAAACAGAACTAGAAGTTATATAAATCCAAATCTTGGTGCAATAACATGTGATAGTTCATTGGAAGGAAATAATGTGTTTTCTTTGCACAATGTAGCCTAACATCAGATTCAGCCAGAAGCTGAGGATAAAAGACACATGTTTCCAGTAAAAGCATGAGACAAATAAAATAGAGATCCTTATTGGGATAATAAAGACTTAAAACTGAGCAAGAAGATTAACTAGCATCTTACATGAAAATTATTTTCATAAAGGTGCAAATTTGTCTTTTCATTTAAAGTACTAAAGTACAAAAACTCTGCGTTTTTCAAATATGATCAAACTTAGCTGATGTATTGTAAAAGCATGAAAACCAACAATTTACTTGGCCAAATCTTTCATCCAAGTTCAAACATTTTGACAAAAATACAAAACTTTAATAAAATATCTACAATATTGGAATTAAAAACAAAATGTAGAAGACCATCCTTTTAGAAGATTTCAGTAAATGAGGCATTAGTCAAAATTCACAAATGCACTCTACAGTTGACTATACCAAATGACAGATTCTCTCTACCTGTATCAAGTCTTTATATTCCATCCACCAAACTTATTTCTACCAAACATTTCCAATCAATCCTGTTAATTTGCAATTAACTAAAGGTGAAAATGCATAAATACAACTCAGTTCAAAAAAAAAAAAAAAAAAAAAAAGGAATTCACACCAATTTTCAAAATTATGATTCAAAGAGAATACAGTAATTTATAATTAAGACCGAACACCAAGAACATTATGACAAAAATTTTAAACTAAATTTTTATATCTCCCACACTTCCAGCCAGAAACTTCGGCATTTATGAAATCTGATTATACCATTACTTCACTGATAAACTAAAATTATGACAAATTACTACTAGAAGCAAGATAGATACATGAATCTTAAGCTTCTACTAGAAGGAAAAAGAGATGAAGTTCTTGTATTTCTCACATAATTAAGAAACAACTCTCAGGTCTTTGAAGTTAAAAGAAAATTACCTTGGGACCGTTTCGCTCTTTTCCCGAGACACTACAACCAGAAAAATTCTCATAAGGAAAATGAATACAATGTCTATGACAAACAATCCCAGAATTATATGACTAGAATTACCATTATATTAGGTAGAAGAAATAATTTAACAAGGTTCTCTGGTTGATAGTGGCAATCTTCAGGAAGTGTTGTGTTGCATGGTGCTCTACTAGAAGGCAAAAGTAATGATTTGGGATTTTTAGGAGGGGCAAAGACATCTGGCATCTTTTCATTCATGGCTTTTGTAAAATCAATATCAAGATCTGCTTGCTTCTTAGTCTTGGGTCTCCTTGCCGTTCCTGGTGATCCTTTTTCAGTAGAATTATCCTCTGAAACTATGGATCAACTTAAGCATTATAACTCCTTGCAAATGTTCTATTGGCATAAAACAAGGATGACATTTGCATGAACTAAGCTAAACCTTACCTTTAGCTTTCTGAAACTTCCAATGATCAGGACCTGCCCAAGCATTTTGTTTTGACGTGAATCCCAGACTAGAAAACAGGTACTTATCAACTTTCTCAAATGTGCCATCTATATCAGGGCCGTGGAAAGAAAATGGTTCATTTTCCTACAAGAATTAATTGTAACTTCACTGAGTTTTTCAATAGCAAAGTTAAACCAAAAGATGTAGATGTCAAGGTGAAAGCTTTTCAATAGCAAAGTTAAACCAAAAGATGTAGATGTCAAAGTGAAAGCTTTTCAATAGCAAAGTTAAACCAAAAGATATAGATGTCAAAGTGATAGCTATATTTGTAAACCTCATTAAAACTTGGCAAAGATGTATCTGCACCATAAGGGTTGTAATCAACAACACTTTGCTCATCATCGTGTTCAAAATTCCAGGTTCCACCACTACCAAATGCATTGCCATCAAAATCAACTTCTTCAACAAAAATTCCATCATTCTTTTCAACTTGGTCACCAGATTTCTGGAGAGAAGGAAAAGTGCATAATGGCCTTTCATTATCTTCATCAAATTGATTGATAATGCTTGCCAGAGTTGGAGAAATTTCTTCCTTTATTCGCATATTGAGTACCATTTGTTCAATGAAATCTGGGAAGGAAAACGAGAAGTCAGTTATTTGAACAGAATGAACCATTTAAATTTTAACTGAGTATATCAGAAACCCCATATATAACAAAAGCAAATATCCCACACCTCTAGCAAAAGAAAGATCAATTATATCTTGTGTTTCATTTTGATTTTGACATGATGTGAACTTCCCTGGTACTTCTTGTGAATCAAAGAGCACTCGACACCCTTCATAGACCCCAAGGTTATTCAATAAAAGACCCTTAGCGCCTCCTTCATCAAATTGCGCAGATGTTTGATGATATAATGGATCAACAGCAAATGCAACTGAAAAGAAAAATTCAATTTCATTATTAACTAGATTCTAATTCTTACACTACAAGCGGAGATGGCATATGAGGTGCAATCACCATCAAACTTCTTCACGTTAAGAGCCTCAAAAGATGATTCTAGTGTTGACAAAGGCGAAAGCTGCATGAACGAACTTCTGTCAGCTTGTATTTCAGTAATCAATAAAGTTTATGAATCAGAAAAATGGTCAACCTTTCTGTCCGTCTCCTTTTTCGAATGGCCTTCCTCTTGTGCATTGTCAATGTTGCCATCCTCCGCAATAGTATCTAACATCAAAACACAACATCGAGAAATTAACAAAAAACAGAAGGAGCAACAGCAATACTCTAATTTGATGACAGTTCTGCAACTTAAAATATAGCTTTAAAACATTTAATGAGTATGCTTAAAAGCCATGAAGACCAAACACGAGAAATAATTTCAATAATTCTTTACATTTCATGGAGCCCATTAATATAGATTAGCAAAAATGCCATTTTTCTCAATTTATCAGTTCTATAAAGCCAATAGCTCTCCTCAAGTGAGCAATCTTGTAAAAGAGGGAGAAACTGCTACCTTCCACAGACCAAGAAAAACAGGAAAACAGAACAAAAGACAAGTTTGTTACAGGCAATGAACCTAACCTGGTTCATTTTCTTGACCTGCCCTATTGATCCCACCAAGGACCTTGTATGCTTCTGAGTGCACAGAATCCACCCTTAATGAATAAATTTTAACTCCAGCTTCTAGGGTGCAGCTGGCCTGTAGAAATTCAAATGCAATGAATATCAATGCAAATTTACTACAAGCTGGAAGGATGCTTGAAAATAGAGATGGACTAGTCACTTAGAGTAAAAAGGGGGCAAAAAAGAACTTTCTTTGATGTTGCCCACCCTAAGAGAAAATTGTCAGAGGCTAACATTTTGATTTTTTGTTGGGAAATAAAACAAAATTGCTATTAATCATGGATGAAACATCGACATAAAAAGATGGCTACAATCAATTTGGAGGCAAATAAAACTATAAATCATAAGAATTTTCTCAACACAAGTCACCATCTTATGCTATTGAATCACTTGACAAAACTCCAACACTGCATAGCTTATTTTACTTGGCCAATATAAATGCTGAAAAGTTCCAATTCATTCTGCAAATTAACCCCTAATTAAGACGACATTGTTCATATACAAAACAGAAACAAAACCATATTATTCAAAAATTGTAACAATTCAAATTCGGGTTAAATAGAAATAATTATGTAGAAATAAAGAAATGTACAATGAACTCAAATAAGATTGACCTTTTGAAAATTGGTCTCCACATCTTCCTCTTCTTCCACCTTGATAATCTCACAAAGATGGTCTATCAAATTCAGCTCCCACGTGTTTTTTTTATTTATTTTCTGCACAAGTCCAAAATTAAAGTATCAATAAAACAAGAGATGCAAAAAAAAAAAATCTTTGGACTCAAATTAACAGGAGGTTGTTAGAAGGAGAAGAGAGCGGGGGCAAAACGGACATTTTCTCTGGCGAGCTTGATGCAATTGTGGAAGAGGTCAAGGATCTGCTGCTTGTTGAGGCAGGGATCGGGATTTAGGCCAGGCGGAGGCGTAGCATGGGCGGAGATAAGCTTGCGGCGGATGGCGGCGGCACGCGCGGCACGGGCCTGAGCGCGCTCAAGCTTATCGTCGTTGGGGCTCAATAAGAAGGGGGCGGTAGGGGATTGGATCCTGGCGAGTCTCTGCTTACTAGGGCTTAGAATATCGGTCATTTTGTCACAGAGAAGGTTGGATTTCTGGTGGGGAGTTGAGAAGTTGGCTTTTTTTCTTGCTTCTCTATTTTTTCCCTCCAATCAGTGTGGTTTTGAATTTTAGGGAGGGTATAGCATGCGCGCTCGTTGCGTCAATCGATTAAAAAAAGTAATAATAAAACTCAATTTGGTCCCCAAACTATTTTCAAACGGTTAAATATAGGGCAAATTAAACTTCTTGAAATTTAGTTTTTTTGATAAAATAGTATCGTTCATTCAAAATAAAAGTCATACGATATCTATAATCTAATATATTAGTATTAAAAAATTATGATTAAACTAATACAATGATTAAAATAATTTAACTCACTACTTAAAATTTTTTTTACATAACTTTATCATTGTTTTGATATCATAATAGCACTCTGAATATAGTTTCTCAATAAAATTATCGTAAAATTTTGAAAAATCGTAATTATTACACAAAATATATCAATAATATTATAAAATCAATAGAAACCTTTTTTCTTCAAAAAATAAAAAGTAATACCCACATAAGAGGAGAAGGATACCCATAAAAAGGATAAAAAGATATTAATAAAAGGACAATAAATCATCTATGACGAGGATAAAATATCCACAAAGGATGTAAAACGTAGTGTGTAAAACCCTTACAAGTGCACAAATCGCTTCAAGTAATATAATCAAAGTAGATTTCGTTCCCACGAAAAATTATTTCCATAAGCACCAACAAGAATGCAATTTCTCTATTATCTAATAACCAAATTATGATAAAAATAAATAATCCGAAATCTAAAAATTCTAAATTAAGTTAGTAAAATAGAAATTAAAATAATACAAAAGATCTCGGAGAAATTTGAGTATACCACAATACTATTCTATAATTATACCAAGTGTTTTATTTCAAATGTGCATTGGTTAAACTTAAAGATGAATTTAGGTCGTAAAATTCAATAACAATGCATTATGTTTTTTGAATAATTCATTGACATCTCTATAAGTCAAGTCTACTCTTGTGGTCTCAATCTTTTAGTTTAACATATCATGATTAACCCTAGATTTTCATGCTCTCTTCATGATCTAGAGTCTCAAGTATTGCACATATGTGGTCATCATATACACAAACTCACTGAGCTCAACATGTTAAATCAAGAAAAATCCAATACAATTAAAACAAAATCACTTCATATAATCATGAAAAAGTATTTTACTTTTGTTCTAATCCCTAAAATTAAAGAAACAGTTCATTTTAGAGGAAGACAAAGAAATAAAAAAGAATAAAATTCATTGAATTTCCTAAAAGAAGAGTCTTGCTAACAAAATCAATGAAACCTTAAAAGGAAGCTTTTTCCAATCTTCACAAAATCTTCTTCTCATTTGGCATAGAGGTTAGATCTATTTTTCTCTTCTAAAAATCTACTCTTTTTCGCCCATGAATCTCTATCCAAAATAAGTTCCAAGTCACTTAAAAGGCAACCTAAGATTAACTTTAAAATATGGATCTGATGTCTTGCATGGGCCATACTACAACTCATGCACATTCTGTTAATTTCAAATCTATTTTTGTTGACTGGTCAATGCATAGTTCATCACAGGACCCATGTAACATTGCTTGAAATCACAATTTCAACACTTTTAAGAAACTCATGCACGAACAAAAAGAAACATAAAATTAACTAATTCTAAAATAAAAAACCTACAAAAACAAGAAAAACTCATAATTTATTGACCTAAAATATATACTAAAATTACTCTTATCATAGAACTCCACCTTTTGGGAAAAAAAGAAGAAGCAAAAGACAAATCTATCAATAGAATGACATATTTAAGTGTATTGAAAGTAATAAATAATAATAATAAAAAAAGATGAAAAAAGGAGGAATGCAACCGCTGACTAACCAGTGACCGCCCCAAACTAAAACTAATAAAAGAAACCCTAAACCGAAAAGATGAGGAAGAAATCCCATTATTTTAACCTTGTTTTTCTTACTTCTAGGACTGCTACTTGAATTTTAGTGCAATGCAATCCAAGTTTTCATTAGATGATATGTGTAAATCATACAAGTTCGACTAAGTAAAATATTAATAACCTTAAAAAGCTAAATACAAAAAAAAAAAAAGGAGTAAAAGGTATTTATATGTATTAAAAAATGTGAAATTATATTTTCTCTATGTTGATGGTTAAGCAATTATAAAATCATTCTTTATTATTTTTATGTCTTTTTTCGTTAAGTAATAATTATAATTGCACTTTAAGGTGTGTTTATTTTTTTATTTTATCTCAAATTTTTTTATAAGATATTATTTTGGCATTAGTTAATTGTTATTTGATGAAATCATTTTAACTGTGGTGAGAAATTTCACTTTGCTTTTTTTAAAAATTTTCTTATATTTTTTATTTCATCATTAAACTTTTTTATGAGATACTATTTTGGCATCTATTACTTGTTATTAGTGGTAGGATAGCATATCTAAGCTTAAACAATAATTGATATAAATAAAATAATTAGAACAATTAGAATAACTATAAATGTAACAACCATTTTTCATTTATAAAACATGGCATTCATGTCCAAAAATATATACACATAAAGGTTTATCCATCATACACACACAATTCAACATGTATTTAATGTACATATATGTTAACTAATATTCAAGGCTAGTGACTATAAACTGGTTCCTATCTAGATGTATGTACATATCACAAGGAGAGAGAGAGTGTTGGAATTCAGTCAACAACCTGTGGTCCATGAGTCTTTAAGCAAAACTTTATGCACCAAGGTATCCAAACCCTATACTCCAGTATCTAAAAAATATAATTGCGATTTGGTGAGTCACGACTCAATGAATAAAAATAATAATCAGATTCTTATGACACAACTAACAATAAAATATCATCAGGATATATTACAAGTATAATAATTGACTATGCAAGTGCAATAGATTGATTTTTGTCGTCTTGCAAGGCAAACACTGCTCTCGGGAATTCATGTGATTCAAGTGATATTTGATTTTGTTGGCCAACATATAACAAGTGAATCATTTGATCAATAACAAGTGCCAATAGGACATATTGGTCCCTTTTCCAAGTGATTTGCAAGTGTTTGACAAGCCGGTCACAACGTCCTTTTAGTTCCATATGCAAGTGTTCATAACAATGGTATACCAAGTAATCATTAAGACCATATAATTCTCACTTGACTTGTATTCACATGTGAAGTGTAACAATTCAATCACATATAAATGTAATAGAACATAGTCATATCATGAAATTATCACATATGCACATTAAAATCTAATTACGATTTTTACTCACCTTTCGACATGACCAACCTTTATGGTAGGTTTGGTTCTCGCTCTAGGGCTTCCTAAAAGTGTTGAGATCCGAACACTTGATACATACATGGTTATAAATGGTTACAAGTATGTCAAAATAATTATGAATGTTTGGTATGCAACTATGGCATGATTCATGCAAGTGGACCTAGTGTTTATGCATATTTTCCTTATATGGCAGTCTGAGCTTGCTATACTCTCACAACAATAACTCTAGATATACTTATCCAAATGACTTGATTATTTTTTTAAAATAAACTAGACACATAATGACACAATTCAAATTTTAGGCCAATAAAAGATACATAGAAAATGTGATGAATTTTTTAATTTGACCCTATTTCAATGTCATCTCAGTTTAAGTAAGACTTACATTCTTGGGTATACCTTAAATTGCACAAATCCAATTGCAAAAATGATCTGCCAGAAGTTACAAAACATATAAAGAAACGTTTTTCATGTTTTACTCATTCAATCTATAAAGTCACCAAAACAAATGACCAATCTTAATGTAAGCAGGTTTTCAATATAGTGACAATCAGTCATAATGAAGGGGCAATACCTCAAAAACCATGTTCAATTTGGCAAACATACTTCCCAGTCATGTAGATAATACATAAATATACAGTTTTCAAGTTTGGAACATCATCAAATTTTGAATCTATGACCATCAAATTCTTAGAAAACAAAATTAAAAGACAGATGAGGTTTCATCTGGGTACATGGTCAGTCACAATCAATGAGTCATATCTCTTTTCACACAACAAATTAATCAAAACTGATTTATAGGTATTTAGAGGGGATATAACCCTACAAATTTCATGTTTTACACTTTGTCTAAATCAGTACATAAAGTCATCAAAATATATGAAAACAAAAAGACTGAGGTGATTTCGATTGGTTGTGAACCAGCCCTAATGAAGGAGCCATATCTCATCACATACACAAAATCAAGCAAAAATGTTTTATATGCACTTATATGGGACATAAAGCTACTACTTTCATATTTTGCACTTTCCATTAATTCCTCTTCTAAGATTATGAAATCGTGGGTACAAAATTCTGCTCTAACAACAAAATCAACACAATCAGTTCATGTTCTCTTGAATTACAACTTCTATCCAAAAGTTCTACCTCAACATAATTCTCACTAAACATGTATGATTAACATATTATGAGGGGTTAATTTCATACGGGAAAAAGATAAATTAACTTACCTATTATCCCAGAATCAGAAAACCTTAGGATTCCTTCTTATGCAGCTCACTTTTATCCCTCTCCTGCTTCTTCTTCTTCTTCTTCTTCTTCTTCTTCTTCCTCCTTCATTCTTTCCTTTCTTTCTTCGTTATCTCTCTCTTTCTTTTGTCAAAAATTCCACTTGTAAACTTATTGTAACAAGACAAAATCATGGTGTTGCACAATTTAATTGGCTTTTTACAAGACAAACTTATTGTAAAAAGCCAATTCAATCTAGATGCTCCTTATACTTTTTAAATAAGCTTTATAACATGCACCCAATATAAGACAATTTGCCATGAAACTATACAAACATTACATATATGTTTAAGTGTCCCAAATGCAATGGTGCATGTGTCATCCTCGTGCTTATCCAATTCACGTGTCTAAATGATCATTTATCCAATGCATATGTTCATGTGGGATTTCAAATTATTTATGCAATGAATATGTTCATGTGATAATGCCAATGAATATGGATGAGGATGTTACAATAAACACAAAATGGAAAGAGATAAAAACAAAAAAATAAAAGTAATAAATTGAAAAAGAGATGTCCAAGACTCGTGGGTTACACCATATTTAAAAAAGACTTATCTCTCACCATTAGTGCTTAAGGATAGAATGGCATCCAAATCTCAGGTTATATCAGAAAATAAAACAAAAGTCGAATATTACAAAATTGTTTTCTAGCGAACTGAATTTGTCAAAATTCTATCACACTGAATCAAATAACCTAAAACTAGAAAAAAATCTTTTAGATTATTAAAAAAAAAAAGAGAGAATAAAGTATCTTAGATTCTTAGAATAATATTGATATAAATCATTAACTCTAATCCGTAATCTACCAAGAAGAGAGGAGAAAACATTTATATAATTATCTAAATGAAGATATAACTATCCAAAATTAATTTCATATTAATTTAATAATTATAAAAATCTATTAATTAAGATAATTAAGTGAAAAAGTAATTATTTGTTGTTAATTCTTAATTAATTTTGTAGTTATAAAATCAAATAATTAAGATAATTAGTCCAATAATTATAAAATTAATTAAATTTAATTATATTATTACAAAATTAAAATAAATTAATTTCACCCAATGTAGAATTAATCCAAATTAATTCTCTTGTTGTTACATATTGGTCAATTCTCATATAACATACTTTGAGTTATTAATTTTTCATTTACTCATAGAGGAGAAATAAATTCACTTTGATGGTTCATTACTACTCAAAACTAAGCCTCAAAATGTCATTTTCATCATGATTTTTATAAACTATTTTCCAATAGCTCCACATGGAAGACATTGATAAAAGAAATAAAATAGATATAAATTTGACTTGGTGATAAAGTTCAACAACTGAAATCTACATAGGATGGGCAGATGTTATGCTTTAAATCTTTCTTCATAAGAATATATTTATTTTACTACTGATTGGTAGACATGATATCCTTGAACTATTATATTGTTTATGCAAACAATGGTATACCTCACTTAGGAATCTTTCTCACACAATTGAATTCTCATTGTTATGTCCATTTTAGCCATGAACATTTGTCTAGTTTTCCAAAAGTTTCTAAAGAATAGAGCCATATACAATTCTCATTTAAAGTAGCCTCACTTTTCTCACATATAAGTGATTTCTTAGTTAATAGTAACCTGTATTACTTTGCTTAGTTTTTCTGATACATAAGAGTCATTAAAAGTATAACTTAATTTTTATCCTATGGGTATCACTATTTTCATGATAGGAATGTATAAGAGGCTAACCCCTATAGTGACCATACTAAATCCATTCAACTAATTTGTCCCTTTAAACCTAGATGTTGAGATCTAGTCAACTAGATTGAGTTTCCTTTGCATTGAATTATCACTCTTTTATAGGCTTTGGTCTCATTTCCCTCAATGACTTATTAACTAACTCCTTATTCAACCCTTTGATTAGTGGATTAGCAATGTCATCCTTTGATTTCATATAATCAGTAATGATTACTCTTAAGAGTAGTTGTCTAATGGTATTATGTCTATGATTTATATGTCTGGACTTACCATTATGCATGTTACTTTGCACCTTTTCAATTGTGTAGTAACTATCACAAATGAACACAAATTGTGGCACAAGACTTTCTAACCTTAGAATATCTTTTAAGAAATGGCATAGTCATTCAGCTTCTTCATCATATTTATCTAATTATTTAAATTTAGATATTATTGTGGATTTAGCTATAACTATTTATTTAGAGGATTTCTATGATATAGTTGCACTTTTTAGTGAGAACACATATTCACTAGTAGACTTTGAATGTTTTTTATAAAAAATTTAGTTTGCATCACTATAGCCTTCTGTCCTAGCTAGATATTTGGTATAATGCAACCCACATTCACGATTATACCATATATATCTAAATATTATCACTATTTTGTTCTAGTGATTAGTTTCCAGATTATTCATGTATCAGTTTAGTTTACTTAGTGTGTAAGCAATATCTAGCCTTATACAACTTATTAAGTATGAAACTTTTTATCACTTTTGCATATTCCATCTGAGAAACATGCTTTCCTTTATTTTTAGAGATATAGAAACTCAAATCGAATGGTGTTTTGGCCATATTATAATCATCTTTGCTGAATTTCTCAAGAATTTTATCCATATAATGTGTTTGACTTAATATGAGTTCATTTAATGTTTATATGATTTGTATTCCCAATATCACATTTGTTACTCTTTTATCCTTCATGTTAAACCTGGAATTCAACATATTCTTAATAGATTTGATCATCTTATTATTACTACTAATAATGAACATATAATTAGCGTAAAGATATAATATCACATAGTCATTACTTATATCCTTGATATAAACACATTTTATCACACTTATTTATTTCAAATCATTCACTAGCATAACATTATTAAACATTTCATGTCATTGTTTGATACTTGTTTTAAGCCATACAAAGACTTAATAATTTGCACACCTTTTTGCTTATCTTGAGATAATAAAACTCTTAAATTAAGTCATCTGGATTTCCTTATCTAACTCTCTATCTAAGAAAGCAATTTTCACATCCATTTGATGTACTTCAACATTGCACAATACTGTAGTTGCAATTATCATCTTAATAGATTTTATCTTTATTTCAAGAGAATATATATCATAGTGATCTAGATCTTCCTTTGAGTTATAATCTCTAGTTACAAGTTGGGTCTTATACTTATCAAATTGAACCATTATCTTTCATATTCCTCTTGAAGATCAACTTGGATCCTAGAGGAGATCCACTAGTTTCTAAGTATGATTTTATATGTTGGAATTAACATCACTCTTAATGGCCTTTGTCCATAAAATACCTAAAGAATTTACAACTTCTTTATAAGTTCAAGGTTCACGTTCTAGCATATAAGTTAGAGAATCTAAATTAGAAAATTTCTTTTTATCCTACCTCTCCTATTACTCCTCGGCTCAACCTTAATATGTTCAACCTCAACTTTAGGTTCTTCTTTTTGAGTTTGATCTTAGATTTGTTCTTGGTTTTGACTATCTTCATTTATAATCTCATATATTTATTTAGATAATTTTTTTCCTTTTATAGATCTGCATAGAAATATATGTTCAAAGAATGATATACTTTTTTATTATATTTTCATGTTCTTATATATGTCTAGAATTTTAGACTTAGGCACAAAAAATCAATAAGCATTACTATTATGTGCACAACCAATAAAAATTTAGTTTACTGATCTTGGGCATATTCTCACCTCATTTGGTATTGGCATAGCTAATTTAGCAAGACATTTATAAAAAGACCTCCTTCATCTCTATAACTCATATGGAGTCTTATTCGCTTTCTTTTGGGACACCTTATTTAAAATGTAAGTTGCTGATAAAATAGGATCCCTAATATATTATCAGGTAACCAAAATGTATCAACATTATATTCTTCATTTCTTTCATGGTGCGATTTTTCTCTCAGTAGCAGCATTTGACTAAGGTGAATAAGGTTTAATGATTTTATGTATAACTCCATATTCTGCATAGAATTCTCTAAATGGTTTTTCATACTCACCAGCTTGGTCATTTCTTAACACCTTAACCTTTTGTATTAAGTTGATTATCAACTTTTTTCTTGTAGAGTTCAAAATTCTTTATAGGTTCGTCCTTAATTTTAAGTAAATACACAATAATATTTTGCATTATCATTAATAAAAGTGATAAAATATTTTCATCCAACTTTTAATTATATGAACTTTAAATCACACATATCACTATGTATTAAATCAATAGGTCTGTCAATTTGTTGTAAAAATAACCTTGTTAATCTTGTCTCAACAGAAATCTTAAATTTATGTTTGGAATCAATATGGTAATTAGGTATGTGATCCAATTGAATTAACCTTCTTAGGGTATTATAATTAATATAACTAGTCTACTATGCCATATATTGAAAGACTCAAGCAAGTAGGCAGAAGAAGTACTTTCATTCATTCTTTTAATTATAGAAACATTGAACTTAAATAGCCAATCAAGTACATAATTCCTTCTTGTATATATTCCACTCTTAGATGAAAAACTTTGTCTAACTTAATCACTATGTTGAGTAATAAACTAGACACTAGGTTCTTATAGAATTTCGACATATGTAAAATATTATTTAAAGTCAACTCCTTGTCAGAAGTCAGCTTCAGTATCACTTTGCCTTCACCAGGGATCTCAGTAATGGTAGAATTGCCCGTGAATAGATTTTCTTCATTCTTAAAGGTAAAGGTGAGAACAAACCTTGGTATAAGCATATGTGCTTAATAACACCAGTATAGATCCATTATTACTTTAGGTTGGAACTGACTAGGTTCACCTTGAACACCATAGCAAATACTTTGGGTAGTCATTCAAAAGATTAGGTTCATTGCTTTTCTTCTTTTTTTAGCAACTTGTAATCTGTAGATTTATTACCCATTTTGTTATAATTATAGCACTTGCCTTAGAATTTCTTTCTAGAATCTCTACCTTTTAGTCCCATCATGGACTATTTATTACAGTTGATTTTCTTCTTTTTCAAAACTTTATCCATGCTTGAAAATGTTTGCCTTAACCTTGAATTGTAATGAATTCTCTCTTATTTGAACTCCTATTATCTTCTACATTATGAAATCCAATAATAAACTCTTCATTCATTTATTTTCCCTTGTGCTTGAGATAGTTTTGAAAATTCTTTTATGCAAGGAGTAACTTTTCAATAATGGCAGTACTTAAAAGTTTTCACTCAAAATTCATCCCTTCAATGTGAATCTCATAGAGAATATCTTAAAGCTCTTACACCTGACTTACCACAATTTAAGAATATTATTTTATAGTAAAAAAAAATCCCACTATAAACTTCTTGACACTAACATCCTCAAATTTATATTTGCAATCTGTCCAAAAACTCCTATAACTATATGGCAGTCTTCATAGTAGTATACACATTATGTAACAAGTCATGCAATCCATTCATGACGTGGTTTCTACATAGAAAATAAGAATCATAAGCAATTCTAACTTGAACATCTTACTTATCCTCTTTAAGAGTATAAGCATGTTCAGTAAGAAATCATGTAAGGTTCAAAATGGTCAAGTAACACAACATTTTATATTGTCACCTCTTAAAATTTAAGTTATTAACTTTTAGATTTTTCTCCATAGTTCACCAAAATAAGAATAGGCACTACCAATGTAGACACCCATGCCATAAAAGAGGATTCTTGAGCCCCTTGTCCTTGGACATATTAGTAACAACTATTATGTTTTCCATCTCTAAAATAACAAGATTTAGATGTTAGAGCAACAAAAATAGCTTATGTCTTACTAATAAGAAGCTCACAATAATAATTAATATTATTTTTTAATTTTATTCGTTGAACTCTTTTATTGTCTAAAATATATGTATAATCACATATGTATTATTTCTTCTTGTTTAGCTTAGGCAATTGTCTTGTCCCAGTAATCTATCTAAAGCATGAATCTATTTTAAGATTACCAATAGGATAACACATATAAGCTTAGACATAATCTAGTATAAATAAATAATTAGAATAATTATAGTAACTATAAATAGAAAGTAACAAAAACAAAAATAGTAAGAAGAAATAGAAGAAGGAATGTTTAAAGCTCTTATATCACATGATATCCTTAAAATAGATTCACCCTTAATCATTAGTGCTTGAGAATAGAATGGTGTTTATCTCCTAGTGCATAACGAAAAATAAAACATAAATCGAACACTATGAAAACTGCTTTCTGTGAACTAAACTTATCATCACACTGAACTCAAAATCCTAAAACTAGAAAAAAAATCCTTTAGATTATAGAGAAAATAAACTATTTTAGATTTTTAGAATAATATCGATATGAATCACTAACTCTGATCTCTAATTTGCTAAGAAAAAAAGGGAGAAATCCTTTATATAATCATTTAAGTGGCATGTAATTGCCTCATATTAATTTCATATTAATTTAGAAATTATAAAATCTATTAATTAAAATAATTAAGTGAATAAGTAATTATATGCAATTAATCCTCAATTAATTTAACAATTATAAAATCAAATAAATAAGATAATTAATCCAACAATTACTAAATGAATTAGCTTTAATTTTGTTATTACAAAATTAGACAAAATTAATTTTATCCGTTATAGAATTAATCCAAATTTAATTCTTCTGGTGTTGCATATTAGTAATTTCTCATGTAGCATAATTTGAATATTAATTTCTTATTTACACTTATATAATTTGAGCATATATTATTGCTAAATTCTCATGGAAGAAAAATAAATTCACTTTAATTGTTTACTCCTATTTAAAATCTAGTCTCAAAATATCATTTCACCATGTTTCTATAAGTTATTTTTTAGAAGTTATTTCAAATTCACTTTCTATTTTAATATTTTTAAAATCATTTTAATCATGTTGAGAAAAATTTATTTTGCATTTTTCTGTTCTTTTGTTGGGTTTTCTTAGGCTTTATATGAGAGCAAAGAAGAAAAAATTAAAGAATAAAATATCAATAAAATTAATTAGTTAATCTTATTAATAAGTTTTATATTATATAAATGAGAGTTAATAAAGTGAAATATTTACATCCATTAACCTTCAAATACCAAATCTAAAAGTATAGAGAAAAATTATTCTTTTTGTTTGACACTTCATGTATTTATATTGATCACTATATATTTTTCTAATGTCTTTAAAATTTTGACTTTTTTGTTATATATTAATGAAAATTAAGATTAAAGTAATTATGAAGTATTTACATTTGACAGTATTATTAAATCTATTGTGATAATTTAATTAATTTTTAAAAGTAAAAATATTATGTACTAGAAATTGAATAGTTAGCTTTATTTTATATATAATAAATAATATAGAAAATATTTAGGTAAACATTTTTTACATTACTTATTTAAAAAGATTTTGTAAATATTATTCATAATTTTCATTTAAAAGAAATTATTACTCGTAATTTCATAAAAATAAGAGAGTTTGATAAGTTTATATAAATTAATAATTTAATTTTAATTTAATAAATTTTAAAAGATTTTATAAATACTATATATATATATATATATATATATATATATATATATATATATTAAAAAAAATATGTTTTGCTTGATAAATGAACATATGACTAGTTTTTCTTAATCCTAAGTCAGACATTAAAGAATGAAATATAAAGATTTTAACTGGTTTATCCACTAATCTCATATTTTTCTAAAAAGTTTTAAATAAAATAAAGTTAATTAAACTTCATTTACATTCCTTTATATACATTTCCATCACTCTCATTGATTTTCTTTTTCACCTTAAAAACACTCTAATGTAATATTTTATATTTTTCTTCCAGCCTACATGAGAGATTAGTATAGGTTAAAGAATATAATATAAATAAAGGCTAACAATTACCTCTATTTGGTAGTACATTTCCAATAAGAGGGAAAAGTTAATAGAAATTGATTGTTTACATCTCCTAACATCCTAAATGCATTTTTCTTTATTTCTCAATTTGGTCGTAGATAGTGAAATAAAAAAGTGTTAAGCATAAAAAATATTATAAGATAAGTTTGCTCTTTTTGTTCTCAATATCCATATGATTGAACTCTACACCATATTAATTGAATTTATTATTTATAGATTGGTATTCTGCCTTGCACTAGCAGTATCAATTCACTAGCACACACGTATATATATTACACACGCACATATATATATTTATATATATGTCTGTGTGTAATGATAATATTTTTTGGTTAAAATATACGAAATAATTTTATTTTATATATGCATCTTGTTATTATAATAATTATTTAGATGACAAATGAAAAAGATAATAATATAAGGGGTGTGATCTTCAAATTATAATGCATATACACGACAATTATACAAGTCTTATGCATTGTAATTTGTTAATGAATCAAATGCATGCTAAAAGAAAAAATAAGTGATTAGTGACTTAATCACAAGTGGAAAGAAAACAAACATAGAATTAATGGAGCAAATTATGAGTATTGATAAATATCTTGATATAATCTAAATGGATTCAAATGTATTTTTAAATTTATATTCTATATTAACTAAAAATAGTGGTTTTTGACCTACACAACAAGTGACTACGGAGGAATAAGTTACTAAATCTCTTTATATTTTAGAACATACTATAAAGAGTCAAAATTTTCATTTTTCTTTCATTAATCCAAAGAAATAATTAGTCATCATCTTTATAATATATTAAGGGCTATAATAGAATTATAAAATAAATTTCTTCTCCAACGAGATGGATTAGATGTTCCTCTAAAAATATTTAACAACAATCGATTCTACTCATATTTCAAGGTAAACATATCTCTTAAAAATTATTTAAAAAAAAATTCAGTTATCCAATAAAATTAATATTATAATTTTTTAATATATCAAGATTTGGTTGGAGTAATCGATGAAACACATATTCAAGGAAAAGTAGCTCCAACAAATGCTTAATATACCATGGTAAAAAGGATTATCCAATACCAAACATATTGAAGACATACTTATTTGATTTAAAACTTACATATATCTTGCTTGGATAGAAAGAGGCATCATTAGATTTAAGAATACTAAAGAATGCACTAAGAATACTGAAGAACGCACTAAAACCAAATTATTCTCCTAAAATTCTTGAAGGTAATATATAATTTGTTGTTAATACTTAAGGATTTTTGTATGGAATATGATTAAAAAAAATTAATTTTTTATAGAAAAATATTATCACATGAATGCTGATTTTATGATAGAGATTAGACTTATTACACTACATGGAGGAAGCACTATCATTTACTTTCAAGGAATCTTCCAAGAAATGCACGTGACTATGTAACATTCAGCCTTATGTAATGCAATTGAAAGATCATTTGAAGTGTTTAAGAAAAGATTTTTGAGATTAGGAAGTACATTTGAACTAACATATCACATGGGTATTCAGAAACAAATAGTTATTACATATTGAATATTTTCTTGATAGGTATAGATCCAAATGAGAAAATCATTTCTGAGATAAATAATGAACTTGAAAGAAGTAATGAAATTCATGAAGAATCTTAATCAACTAGAGATGATGAAACTGATATAGCGATTGGAGAGTATCATAGAGATTGCATAACAACTGCCATATGAGCAAATTATAATGCTTGATGTGTTTCTATTATTGCTTGCTTTTTGTTTGCTTTTTTTATTTTTTAAGATTATATTACATGATTAATATAAAATTTTATTTGGATCATGACTTTATTTTTGAGACTCATTTGAAATGTTGAGTTTCTTTCTATATTTTTTTAAGAATGAAATTCCTTTCTCATGTTTGTTTTGTCATTAATATGCAACTTTTAGACACAACATGCCAAAAGAAAGATAAGAATAGTTAATAAATCAAAAGAAGGAAATAACATGTATGTATGGACATTTACTATGGATGGAGCTCTGGTAGATACTTATTTAGTTCAACATAATCTTGGAAATAGAAAATGAAGGCATATTTACATCTGATATTATTCAAAACATTACCAAAAAATTATCAGAAAAGTTTCCTATCAAACCTCTTAATAAAGCTAACATAAAAAATTGAATAAAGTACATAAAGAATAGTTTAATTCTTGATATGACTTATTTAAAAATGGTATGAGTGGTTTTGCATGTAATTCAATAACTTATGTATGGGATGTTAAATCTAAAATGTGGAAGTAATTGGTTGAAGTATGTTTTATAAAAAAATAAAATTCGCACCCACGTACACAAACACAAACATGTAAGCTTCGGAATGAATGAATAAGCCCATTTCATATTATGAAAGGTTCAGTTATATAGAAGTGACAGAGTAACTGAAAAGCATGCTGAAACTACTAGTAAAATGAAATAAAAAAGAGTCGACTCTACAACGATGAATCACACAAATAGTATATATGACATTGATCAAATGGTGTCGCATTACATTTGAAAATTTTGATGGCTTTGATAATGATATTCAAATTTTAAGAAGAGAAAAGGAAATCATCAAATATTGATTTGGATATTCAAGTGGTCAAGGATGAACTTGATAAAGTTACTGATTCAATTGAGAAATTCATAAGAAAAAAATTGACACAATCTACTCAATGACTTTCAATATCAAAAAATGAACTCTAAGAACATCTATTAGAATTGGAACTTGAACTCAATGCAAAGACAATAATATATATTTTTCTCCTTCAAAATTATGACATGTTTGGTGATATATTTGAATGTCCATTAGAAAGGCATAGGATAGTGTCGATGCATATGGCGTTTGATTCTTCTACCCTAATAAGTCACTAATTAATTTTTAATTAATTTATGTTTATTTTATACTATAAAACTTCATATAGCTTTTGAATTTGCATTATAAGGACATCTTAGATATTTAGTTTTACAGTGTGAAATTAATGTGGAGTATTTTTTTTTTATTATTTTGACTTATGTTTTATATAAAATTTAGTCTATCATATGATTAGATGGACTTGCTATTTTCTAAATTATTATGTAGAGATGTGATTATCACATGAGTTTATATATTTCTTACTTCAGTGTCCATAAGAAAGTTCAAGAATTTCTCGCATTTTTAGTGCTAAAATTTTCTTTTTTAATTTCTCTTTAATAAAAAGGGGGAGAGGAGGGTGGGAGGGACGAGAAAAGCATTAGCAATGTGTTTTGCTTTGTCCATTTATAATAAAAGCAATGTGGAAAATTATTAAAAAAGTTAATGTGTTTGCATATGTTAGTTCTTTTTATGATATTTTTACAATCTTCACGATTTGGTACCATATAATATTAATTTGGAGGCATATGTAATTAGAAATCGTGACTAGCTAATTTGAAATATGCTAGTTTAATAACAGTTTTGCTTTTTGTATCAACATAGTGTAAGCAAAACATTCGCATTTCTTTTAATTGAGTAAATGTGATTATAATATATAATTAATTTATTATAAATATTTATTATTTCTTAATGTATATAATATAAATATAATATATATTTAATTTGAAGTATGTGTGTCATCAAATAATTTATTCTAGATTTGAATTGTTAGTTGTTGTTATATACTTATATTAAAAGCATATGCTGCTTGGATATAATTGTCAATTTGATGTTTTTTTCAATTAACTTTCTTTCATATTTTAGAACTTCTAAATTAGGAATGATAGTGAAGAGGGGATTCCTACTCTCTGTGGGGATCTACCTCGATAGGGTGGGACATCTCAATTCATTTTACCCATAGGGTGATGGTGGGATTATGCCTCGTCCCACAGGTCCCCATGGCGATCCCAAAGTGGATACCTGTAGAAACCCGAAATTATTAAATGTATTTTTATATTTATTAGATGTATATATACATTTTTTATGTATATAATTATATATTTTATATATTTATTAATTTATAGTATAAAATATTTTTATTTTATAATATAATAAATTATGAATTATATTTTTTTAAAAAATAATTTGAGAGTAAAAAGAAATTGTCTCGCAGAGAATTCCTATGGGAAGGAAATCCTAGCAGAGGTAGGGCGGGGTAAGGAATGGAGATAACCCTCGGCCCCCACCCTTTCCTGTTGCCATTCCTATCCTAGATAAGATTAATTTTATTACTTCTTTTAACCTCGTATTATTTTTTAAAACTCTCAACCCAATTAAGGTAAGCCAATTAACATTTTATTACTTTTTATTTCAATTTTTTACTTCACCTTATTAACTTTTTTTTTTCTTCATTTCTAAAATTATCATTCAAAGTGTTAGATTATAATATATAGCTAGAAGATCCTATTATTATGTTTCCTTTTTTCATTATTGTTTTTTTTTTCTCAATAACCAAATGGGAAATTTTTTAGTTTCATTTTGTAGATTTAGAATTCATTACAGTTTGTCTTTTTTTTTTTTTTTACTCAATTGCAATAAATAAGAGGAAATATAGAAAGTTTAGGATTGGAACCAAATTATTGATTAGAAAGAACATACTTAGGTATGTGTGTGTTTGGATGCCAAAGAAAATTTCATATATATGTGTAAAAATTATGATTTCACCATTGTAATTTACCTTAATTTACTACTTGGTCCTTCTAAACATTCCTTTAGTTTATCCCCTTTAGACTTAATAGTCCCTTCGTCTATAAAGGGTGATTTTGCTATTAGTCAAAACACTGGAAACCTATTTTTCTTATTAATAAATATTTATGTAATGACTATTTTGCCCTTAATGGTACTCAATTCTTCAACATTGCTAGAACACCATCATCAACAGAAATTTATCGTCATCATTATAACAAAAATTCCAAACTTACAGTAACTAAGCAAATAATTCAACAATCAAATAATCTTTCATTAACTCAAATCCAGACTCCATGTAATCTAACCATACATAATTCTATTCTAAAAAAGCAAAGTTATTATCGTTCTTGGACCAAGACTCACAACACTAGATGGAAGCTTGAATATGAAATTGTTGAACGTCCTAAGCTTTGTCAAATGGATCACGGGCGAAGGTTATGAAATTTAAGAGGGAAAAAAGGGGATAAGAGATAGATAGGAAGAATAGCAAAAACAATCAACCTAACAAAACCTAGAGTTTGACACTGGCAGTATGGAAGGATAGATAAGAGAGGATATTGTGGTCGAATCCAACAACGATGACAACCTTGATAATGTTATTGTGATTGGCTAAGGCAATAATTAGCGCCATCAAGGCCATCCTTATAGCTCTAATAAGAACAAACCATCATTCCAACACTATTCATCTTACTACCTATTCCAAGAATAAACCTTTAGATGGGTGCACCAACGACACTTTGTTTTTAAAACTGAAGGAGTCTCTATGCATTTCTCATGATAGGTGCGATCAAACAAGTCATAATTGTTGGTTAAGATTTATTGTTTTATACAGGATACGCAACTCGATTCCATTAAGCACAATCAATCAATAGTAACAGTGCAATTGAAATCAATTGCACGGAGGCAATTATGGTTTTTCTCCCTTCCACTCATCTACAAAATGACGCCACACCAGATGAAGCAATTTTCTTCTCTACATTCATCTTATTTTACTTACTTACCCCTACTACACTTCAAAACGGTACCGTATTCACATGGCTTCCTTATCAATTCCTTATCATGCAAACGCATTTCTTTGGAAGACACATTGTCTAGAGTGTCTTTTCATATTAATAAATAGGAAAAATTAATATAAACCCCTAATGTTTGACATATTTAACTAAATCGTCCATCATATTTTAAAATTATAATATAAACCCTCTCACGATTGCTCGTTACACTAATAAGTCGTTTCATTAATTTTTTCATTAAATTTACATAAAATTCCAATAATTACCCTTATTTTCATCTTAAATTTTCATTTCTTACTGTAAGCTCTCTTCGTTTCCCAACTTATGTTAGATTTTATTCATTTTCCCTTTTGTTGAACCTTTAGGTTTCAAGTCTTGTTTTGATAATCACAAACACATCAAAGAGATAATCTTTGTCCAAATTATTTGTGTTCATTATTGTAGGGACATCAATTCATTGATCCATGATAATTAGAGAAAGAGTTATGTTTAAAAACTCTAAGTCTTTGAGAGTAGAGATAAAATAAACTAAACTTGACAGTCCAATAGGTGTTGCCATATTTCAACAAGCATTGTGGCTTTAACAATGGGCATTAAAGGAACATAGTAGGCTTTGAAATATCACCTTAATATGAGCAAAGTCTTTTGGATCTCACAACAAGCGTTGGATAACTAAATCACATGAGCTATACACATTAAATTTCGCAAGGGGCATTGCAATTTCTCAACAAACGCGATTCTTAATTTCTCAACAAGTGTTACATTTTCGCAATAGGCATTGGATCAAGTGACTTGAATTGAGCAAAACTCTCACGATCTCGAAATGGGCGTTCGACCCTACCAACTAGCATTGGAAAAGCTTCTTAGTTTGAGCTAATGTTTCTAGACCCTTTAACGAGACACTCCTAATAACACAACAAACATTGAGGTTTTTTCAATGGGCATTAGTAGTTCACCAGCAGTTGTTGAAGTACTATAGAAGATCTTGAAAAACAAAGCATCAAGTCCACATCTTCCTAGAAATCTACAATGGGCATTGTTTATATCTCAATAGGGGGTTGACGTTGAAGTCCGACAGGCATTGAAATTTCCCAACAACCATTGAAGATTAGTTGAATAAACAAATGAGAAAGTAAAAAAAAACAAAAAAAAAGAGGATTAAGACAAACTTTTCTTTAACAGCTAGTTTCAACAGGCGTTATGTTAGTACCAACAACCGTTGAAGTTGTATTTTACTTGACAATCACCCATTTTCAAAAAATCAATGATTGTTGATGACTCAATAACAGGTGAAAAATTTTCAACTAAGTGTTTACATCTATGATAATAAATGACAGTTTTCTTTATAACGGGTAGTTCTTTATTTCAACCTATAAAAGGACTCGCTCTTAATAAAAAAAAAAAAAGAAGAAGAAGAAAACATTCCATTAAGTGAGTATTTTACTAAGAAAGCTATTTTCAAAAAAAAAAGAGTGAATAAAAAATGATCTAGCTATGAAGAAAAGATCATTGTTAAAACTTGCAAGTGTTATCTTCAAAAATAGAGTTTGAAGAATAAGCTTTTCAAACTTTCTCTCAATACTCTCAACCAGATTAAGCATACTTTTTTAGTGTACTTTAATGTGTTTTATTGCTTGAGTGAGAGTGTTATCCTTATCTTTAAAGCTGTAATTTTTGTTTGAAGAGACCTTTGGTTAGGAGATCTTAAGAACTATACTTTATGAAAGGTTTAAGGTAGTACTTAAAAACAACTTTAGGATAAAATCTTAGTAGCACCTGTAAGTCTACTTGTAATGGCTGGGTGGTGCCCGGAAACTACTATTGTTAAGGTGGTTGATAACACCTAAAACTATCTTGATGGTGAAGGCTCTAGTGGGTATACTAAAAGAGAGGACGTAGGCAAGTTGTGTCAAACCTTTATAAATTTCTTGTCTTGATTCTTCATTACTTCCGCACTTGGTTTTTATTTCCAATTACTTGTCACTACCATATTCAACTCCCCCCTTCTAGGGCACTAAGGGACAACAATTTCGTACTCTTTTTTTTTCAAAATTGACACAAGCATTCTACATATGAATTCCAACTTCACCATCACCAACATCATCATTTCCAAATTCATGCAAATACAATCCCAAATCTCATACCATTTTATCCTCATATTTACTCCTATGATCAATCTCTTTCATCCCAAAAAATAGAACAAAAATCGAGCCCCTCCCAAAAAAAAAAAAATCTTAAACAAAAATCGACCCCAAAAAATGATAATAATAATAATAATAATAATAAAAGATGAAATTGTTTTAGAATTTTTTCTGCTTGCATTATTCATCATATAAAAGTAGGTCAGGACAAATTGCCATAAGCCAACAAAAATATAACAAATCTTCCAATTTGAAAACTCTGCAATCTAAACTAGAAATAAAATCCCAACAGAAGCATGCTCTTGTCAAGAGTATGAACATAACAGTTGAAAAAGCAAGATATCCTCCATATTGCATTTATACCTTACCTTCATTCTTATTTTTTAATTTTAGTTGCTTGGAATCATGAACTCTTTGTGGAACATAGCCTTTAATCGCATTTGATGGACCAATTCACTCATCTAAAGACACCTTTCCTACACTGGTATCCACCTTCTCATGAATCTTTAAATTTAAAGATCTTAAGTCCTTAACAAAGGCTCGACTATTAACAATTTCTTAGATTTGCCTCTTCATGCAAAGGCTCAACTCACATCAATAAGATCAACTTCAAATCCCACATGCAAAAATCAATCAAGAAACGTTTATCAAAGATTAAACAAGGATAGATCTCCATAGTCCCAAAGACTAGATGGTGGATAGCCAACATGCACATGATTGGATCTTGACCTACTAGTGCCGATAGGCAATCTTCAAACCAAACCAACCAAAAATAATCAATCTTGAGGATAGAAGCCAGAGAAGGACAAGAGACCTGAAGTTTGAAGGCATGTCCTTCTTTTACGACCTAGAGTTTGTTGGGCAAAGATTCCTTCTTCGATGTTGCTTGGCAAAGATGTTTAGTGATAATTTTGTCTTGAGTGGGTGTTTTGGAAATGTACACAATAGAATTTTTTAACTTGAACTTAGGTTTTAAAATTGGAAAAAACAATGCAAGAAAGAAAGAAAAAATTAGGGTTAGGGCTTTAGTTCGAAAAACAAAATAACAAAGACAAGCACAAGGGTATTTTTGTCATTAAAATAAAATAGTAAAACTCATTTTGACCATATTCTTTTTGGCTAATGATATATATTTGTTTTTAACGACAAAAGGACTATTTAGTGTAATGAGAAAAATGTAAGAGAGTTTGTAGTGTAATTTTGAAACATGATAGATGATTTAATTAAATATATTAAATGTGAAAGATTTACAGTAATTATTCTAATAAATATAATATCAGAAAAGAATAGCAGCAGAGTTAGGCTTGACATTTTTTTATTTCGTCCCACTAGATATTAGGGTGGGTGTAGAGTATGGTCAAGCTTTCATGTTTTATTTTTTTTATTTTACAAATTATTAAATATTATAAATTTTAATATATTATCATTTAATATTATAATATATATCAATTTTATATAATTTAATTAATATTTAAGAGGAAAAATAATATTAAATAATTATGTTTATTTTTAAAATGTAAACATTACATTTATATTTATTAAAAATTACCGATAGCAAAAATCTCATGATCCAAAATTCTCTCTCTTTTTTCTTTGCTTATTTTAAGCCTTTTGTATATTTTGTTATTTGTTTTTACTTTAAAAAGTAAATCTTGTATGCACCTTGATTTAATTAAACTTTAATTTATTTCCACCACATTTTACAATCAAAATCAGAACATCTATATTGAAATTTAAGAAATTCAAATAAAATTTTAAAAAATTGCATCTAAAAATAAGAAGTTTATAATAGGAAAATTTTTTTTACAAATAATTTATTGTAAATTTTTATTTATACTCTCATCAATAAGATGAAAAGCAATCTATAATTATTTGACTAAAAAGCAAAAAAAAAAAAAAAAAAGAAAAAAGGAAAGAAAACCTTATATTGCGATATTCATGATAGAATTTATATACAATACAATCAGAGAGTTATGGCTGGTGCTTCAATTGGAAAATGGTGATTTTGTGATTTGGGACATTAGAGGATAATTTAATCTTCTCAGCAGTAAAATATAAATTGATAAATAAAAATAAATTGAAACTAAATGTTATTATAAGGTTCATAATCAAAAATAGAATAATAATGTTAATATTATAATGATAATAATTAATAATATTTAACAATCTTCAACACAATTTTAAAATTTTTTTATTAGCTTATAATTTTATCCCTTAACTCTAACATTTTATATAATAATATAGTGTATAATAATAATATATTATAATATATTATACAAACACTATGTTATATAACAATATATTATGCAAATAACATAATAATTAATGAAATATATAATTAATAGAATATAATTAATAAATACTACTAATAAATATTTAACATTAATAAATCAAATATAAATATAAGATATAACTATTAATAAATATTTAATCTTCATCAATAAAACATAAATTAATAAATAAAATAAATTGAAATGAAATATTATTATAATATTCATTATCAATAATACATAAATAATGTTCATATTATAATATTAATAATTAATAATAATTAACAATCTTAAACAGAATTGTAAAATTTTTTTGTTAGCTTATGATTTTTTCCCTTACCTCTAATATTTTCTCTAATAATATATTATACAATAATGTCGATTAATTTATTTATAATGCTATGTTATATAAAAATTTATTATATAAATAACATAATAATTAATGAAATATATAATTAATATAACATATTTAATGTATATAATAAATAATGTATAATAGTATATATTTATATATATAATATTAATATTATAATGGTATATATATAATATATTAATAATATTATAATATTAATATTCATCATTTAGAATATTGTTAACTTAAAATTTAATTTAATATTATTATTAGTAATACTAATACATATTTGATATAATTAAATAAAATGTAAATATAAATAAAAATATTAGTTAATATTTAATCTTTATAAGTACAATATAAATCAACAGATAATAGTTATATCTATAAATTAACAAATAATTGTTAATAAAATGAACACTTATTTATATTTATATTTTACATTCTACAAAAATGACACATAAGAATAATACAACTTCTGCGACAACAGTCCACAATTCATGTACTAATTTAATAACTTGATGATACCAACTTTTTCTTATTTTGTTGAACTATTCTCCGATTTTTGTAAACAACAAATTTCTTAAACTTTTAAATTATTTTAAACTATGTGTATAATATATAAACTTCTTGCATTTATTATGATTTATTTGTCATAGATTATAAGCATGTTTGGCATTGCTATTGAAAAAATTTGCTTTTGAAAAAAAAATAAAAAAGATTTTCTGTTCTAATTGATTGTAACTTTTTCAATATGAGTTTTATGAGTAAAAAAAAATTGATTTTGAAAAAAAATTATTTTGAAAATTTTATCAATAACAATTTTTTACTTATAAAACTTATATTAAAAAAAATCTATGATTGCATGAGAAAATTTTCTTCAATTTTTTATATAAAAATCAAATTTTTTATAGCAATGCCAAATATGTCCTTTATTTATAGCTTTTCGTATTTTATAATGATAATATTTCATTTATAAATTAAAATATTATTAAATTTTATATATAAAAATAAAAATATTTATATAAAATAAAAATTAAAATTATTCGCAGCATCACGAGGGTTAATGGGGTGGTTTCCTAAATATTTCCTAGGAATATATTGGGTTTTTGCATGATTCCGCATAGATGTGCTAACTACCAATGAAAACGACGAATAGAGTATAAATTGTCGTCCCTAGTGGTGGGTGCTGCAAAAGTTGAGTTAACATGGTTAAAATGTTCAGTCACGCCCCATCATCAAGCTAATTTAGCTAGAAATCTTCTTAAATGACTACCTTAAAATTAATTACATAATTAAGTAATTGCTATTCTTTTTTTTTTTTACTTAATAGAATAAGAACTAATCCCAAAGTTAAATAATTCTTATGGATGTTGAGTTATACTATGAAATAAGAAATTGAATCATATTTAGTATTTTAGAATTTCAAAATTTTTTTTTGAAATATTTTAACATACAAAAAATTAGAATTTAAATATTAATAAAATTTTCATAATTATCTCATATATATAATAATATTATTATACTTTTATAAGCAAATAAATTAATTTGAGTAATAAAATTTCAAAAATAATAATATGTTTTAATCTTTTTAGAATCGTATTTTTAAGTTTTTAAATTAAAATAAGACTAAAATATAAAAATAGATTAAGAATTTTATTCTTATTACATTTTTTGGTGTACCATAATTTATCAAAAGAAAATGATGTCTTTCTTATTCAAATTCAAGGGTCAGATTCTAAAAGAAGCACAATCAACTCAGGCTAAGACAACTGGTTGTTTCCTAGGGGGATAATTAATCATTGGATAATAGCCCAATTAGTAAAGAAGTTTGCTTTCCATCAACCAGAGTTCGAATTATAGGGCCGAATGCTCAAGAGGTGATCAGTAAATGTACAAGTTGCTCTAGAAAAGTTGCACCTTTGGGTGTTCTTTTTATTATTTATTTATTTATTTACTTTTTTTTTAATTAGAGATCACAACACGTGGATTTTTGTATTAGAGCACTGATGGGTATGACACCATGTGATACCAACAATGTTGTGGCGGCGGCTAAGGTTCCTTTTTTTTTTTTATATTAAATATTAAATTTATTTATTTTTATATTTAATTTTTATATATTTTTTATTTAATTTTTGTATCTCTTTAGTTTACTTTTTATATGTGTAAAAAATAGCAATGAGACAAATACGGTCTTAATAGTAATAATAAATATATTATACCGTGTTTAGCTCATAATTTGAATACAAAATTTCTTCATTTTAGATACAGAGTTTATTTAATTTTGTGTTTATTTTTTAGATATTATTTAAACTAATTATGTATCTAAAATTTGAATATATAATTTTTTCACTCTAAATATATAACTTGTTCATTTTTTTTTGTTTACTTTCTTACATATTTGGAGAAATTTTGTTTTTATCACTGTAGCATCCAAGACATCCAAACAAAATTTTAGATGCTACACAAAATAGATATTGCACGGTGTGATATCTATCTTTTTCCTTTATATCATAAACTCCATGCCATGTAGTATCATTGTCCGGGCTTCTTACCACACGTATGTACAAATATATTAAATGTAAATATAATGAGTATTTTAGAATCAACTAATAAACAATTTTGGATGATTAATATTATAAATTTAAATAATGAATGTTGCGCAAACAAATATATTAAATGCAAATATAATAAACATTTTAAAATTAACTAATAAACAATTCTTGATGATGAATATTTTAAATTACAACAATGAATATTGTGTATACATGTACGTTAAATACAAATATAATGAATATTTTAGAATCAACTAATGAATAATTTTGCATGATTAATATTATAAATTTAAATAATAAATATTATTTTATTTTCATGAGAATTATTTATCTGATATTAATGATGCAATTACTATTAACATTACATATATCTGTAAATATGATAAACATTATTAATGTAATAACACATGTAATATAAATATGATGAACATTATTTAGGTAATTACAAATGTAATGAACATTATATATTCGATTGATGAGCATTGTGGATTTAATTAATGAACATTTTGTAACTATTGATATCTAGGATAACGTTAATGAACTTTGTAACTATATTAAGTTGAGACTTGCATTAAAAAATTTTAAAATGATTATTTTCAAGTTGAAATATTTACTAATATAAGTGAAAGAATACTTATAGAAAATATTGAATAAAAATTATAACTTAATAAAATTAATCATTTTTTTAATTTGTGTAAAAATAAAAATAAGTCCTTTTTTAACAAAGAGAATAATAATAATTATTATCTTGTGAGTGTGATTAATTTTTTTTTTTAAAAAAAAAAGAGATACACAAAAGGCATAAATATGTACATATATCAATTAAAGAAAAAGAATAATGTGGTGATGCCACGTTTTAGACCTTGAAACCATAATATTATATGATTCAGAGTTCATGATATAATTTATCATAACAAAACATGTCATCATCATGTGAAATTTGCTAGCAATATTTTTTTTTTATAAATTAGTCACATGGTCCTCTATTTACGAAGAAAAACTTATTACCTAAAATAACAGGTTTTTTGTATTAAAAGTAAAACAATTTACTTACCCACAAAAAGAGGAGGAAAACGTTAAATAGAAAAAAGGCTTAATGGTGAAAAAATTCAATTTTTTTTTTTATTTATCTTTGACTGTATACTTAAACCTCTCAAAATAGCTAATTATATTCAAATTTGATCAAATTTGTATTGATTAGAACCATAGTTAAAATTAAGATGAAGCACTTATTTTATTTATTAAAATTATTCTTATATGATTCTCATGCATTATATAAAAGTACATGTAAGAATTAAAATAAATTGAAATTTTAAATAAAAAAGAAAATAACTATTTTTAATTTTTAAAAAAATTATTCAAAATTTTATTATCAATTAAAATATTAATCTTACATTTTTATTTTAAATTTGAGCTAAATATGAGTTTGATGATAAAGAATATAATATTTTCAAGTCAAAATGATAATAATTTCAAAAAATGAGATAAATATCTCATTTCAATTTTGATCATCATACCGTTAGCACAAATTTAAATAACTTTGAAGATAATTAATTATTTTAAAAGATTTAACTACAATGCAAAAAATGGAAAAATTTTAAATTTTTTTATATCATTTGGCTTAAAAAACAAATGGAGGAATAAATATGAAGATAGAAACCCAAAAGTTCACGTGTACAGTACGCAAAACCCTCATCCCCAAAAATTTCAAATCTGCTTCATTTAGAACTACGCACCTCTTTTCTTTTTTATTTTCTTGTTCGAAATTGGCGCATGCTATTAATATTATAGTTTGTGGTTTTTACTAGAAACAACATAATGTTTATCAATTTTAAGTATGTTATTTGATAAAATAATATGTTAGCTTTTGTCTTGAAAATAAAAATAACTCAAATGAAAATCATTGTCAATACAAAAGATAATTTTGTTTTTCTTCATTTCAAAACTTACACTTTAGACAAATTAAAATCAATATGACATACAATGAGGGATAGAATAAGACTGATAAATATATCATTTCAATTCAAATTTTAAATAAGCTTGGCTTTACATCTAACTAGGAGTTAGTGTACACCTATCAAACCAACACTAATTAGTTGTTTTGTATCGGTTTTCTTCTATAATTAAATTTGATTCGATTTTAATTTAAAAAAATTTTGATTTTGAATTTTTGGTTTGATTTGCTATATAAAAAAAACCAAACAAATTGAACTTGTCAAGAATCAAATCAAATTATAAAAATATGAACTAAACTAATCTATAGCACATATAACCTACCAATTCAACCTGAACCAAATCAAAATTTTAGGTATTAACTTTGGTCAATTTTTGGTATATAATTTTAATTTCTTCGATTCAATTTATTTGATTTTTTTTTAGAAAATTTCAATTCAATTCAATTTTAAAAATATAAAATCTTATTAATTCAATTTTAATAAGAACTGAATGACCAAATGCTCACACTGATTTGTAAGAGACATATAACTAATTTACTGAAAAGTGAAAAGAAAAGTGCATGAGAAAGTGTTACTATCATATAATCATGGTACTTAATTTTAAGGATGCCATGTATGTTTGATCATTTCCTTGACTAAATACATTCTGAAAGAATGATAGTTCAATGATTAGTATTCCGGATGTACATGGCAATGCCATTTATACCTCAGTATTCAGGCATTGCCGAATGCTTGATGGTTTTCAACGATTGGAAGTCTCATTCTATTGTTCTTTTCGTCCGTTGACACTACTGTACAAAGCCCATTTGTAACATATTATGCCACAGCACTAGTTAGTGTTTCTCATCAGATACGCTATGATGCTTCCCAACAAAGCTCCAACAACCACCTGAGCCAAATGAATAAAATGATCATTTTTATCTGAAGGTCAAAATCTTTTACACTTGTTTAGCAGACCACTTGTGGTAAATATATTGTTGTCAGATATGATAGAACTCTTAAGTGTATCATTTTTTAAACTGCTGCCTTCATAGCATCAAGATGGGAATCTGTAATCTTCTGAATCAATCTTGAAGAAGACATTTCATAGCAGCTGTGGATGGGGTGTAAGCATTTCAGCGTTTCCTCAAAAGGCAATTTTTGACAATAAATTAGTCAGTTCCTCCTAGATTGGATTTTATGTTTGGCCTCATAAGCAATCCATTTCACATGCGTGGAAACTATTACTTCATGATTCAAGTCACCACAGGGTCTCATTTTCCCCTTGTTTTTCCTGCCTATCTTTCAACTAGTGCACATTTATAAGTTTTTTTTGGTACTCATTTATGTTAAGACACCCAGAGGTACTCCAATATTGTGGTAATTTGTCTTTAGCATGAATACAAAATTAAGGGCTTCAGAACCCTTTCCCCTTTATTTGGCTGCCAACTTGATTTTTAACCAAAATAATATCAGAAAATTAATTCAACTTTCTAACTATTCACAGTTAAACATGTCAATTTGTGAATGGTCAACAAAGCACGGAAAGCAAAAAGCACATCACTCTATTTCAAAATTCAGTTAAAATGCAACAAACCTGGAGTGGAGTGTGCCCAAGTAATTCACGCAAAGGTCTAACATTCGATAATGGATGTTCTGGAGGAAACTCACAAACAATTTGATTCAGCAACTGAAATAAGAACCAAAAAAAAAAAAAAAAAGTAACCAAGCTGAGCAGCATGAAAAAGAAGATATGTATGATTCTGCTAGTGTACTTTCAAGGTGAATGAAAAATGCCACACGCAGGAATATGCCAAGATAGCTTACTTCAGCTTGCCGACCAGCATGAAGTCTGACCCCGGAGGCATCATACATTACCTGCAAATAACCAAAATATCGATCATGCCAACGTTAGAATAGAAACTCAGAGGTCTTTTCCCCTTGATTTTGGATAAATACGTTCAAGTAGCAGCAACAATTAAATTGATTTTTAGAGCATTTTACACAGGGAGTGCAACATGTAAGCTCTTTTGCAAAGTATACAATGAAATTATCCATAAAAGAAGCTTAAGAATCATGTGCAAAGGAGAAATACATATTTTTTATCATCACATTTATTCAACATGAAAATAGGTAAGTTCTATTCCATGTATATCACTATAATTACCTCCCAAAAGAATAATTTAACAAGCATGAAGTGAGAATCATAAAGTTCTATCAAAGCTCTAATTTCTTCAAACACAAGTTTTAGATTTAAGAGAGTTTGAAGAAAAATTAGAGGCAAAAGTAAATTCTAATTATTATCCAAAATACCAAAAAAGCCAGGCCATAGCAGAATACACACTCTATCATCAAAAGTAGAAATTATCAGAAAAGCACATACAACAGAGGCTAAGACAATTGCAATTGCAAAAGCTGGCGATCCCATTCCTTCTTGTAGACCTATAGCCATTGCTAGGGCTGTCACTGTTGCAGAATGTGAAGATGGCATTCCACCAGAACTAAACATCCTTTTAGAATCCCATCTCCTTTCTTTAAACCTGAGCATCTAGGAGAAACATATTGCAAAATTAAGCCACATGATGAAATGACTTTGAAGATCTGAAAAATCAAGAAATGAATAAATGAAACATTTGCAAAAAACAATAGGGCAAATGCACTTAATAGCGTAACATAATCAGCCCAAGCAGTTGGATATTCCCCTGCAGAAAGGGGACTGAAGGTAAAAGTCCCTCTATAGGTGGAAATGGATAAGGAGCCTACCATTGGGATCATGTTCAATATACAGCAATAAGCATAACAGGCAACTTTGACACATGAATTTTACTATATTGGACAATTCCCAAGACCATGTCAACATGCTGTGCCAGAAGAAAAGGAAATTTACATTGAAATCAATAATGATGATCCTATCTCCTCCATACATATCAAAAAATATCACTGCATTAAGATTGAAACAATCACTTGATAGGTTTTGTACCTTAAAATCCTGTAAATGATGATAGATCTACATGAAGCTTTTCATGTTGACAACAATTCCAAACACAAGAGCCTTACATCTTCTAGTATGAAAATAAATAAACAAATAATAATAATGATGATGATGAAGGTGATGGACCACAGAGAAGATCACATCTATCTCTAATTTTTGTTTGCTTTTCGCTTTTTCTAAACTGCGTGGCTGCATTTGGAGACGACCAATTAAAATGAAGAAATTTGGATGTAATATTTAGAAAATATTACAGAATCATAATACATAAGTTTTATTCATTTAGTTAAATTTCAAAGATAGTGTGAATCAAAATTTATTTAAGATGAATTAGAAATAGTTGCTACAAATTATAGTTGTTAGAATCATATGATTCACAATTTGAATCCTAGGATTTGACTCAATTTTATACCTTATCGATTCAAATCTATAAGCTAAATCCGAAATATCCCTGAATTACTATTGAATAGTGTGAATCAAAATGAATTTGGCTAATTCTTTCCTTGTTGGTTCTGTAGGACCATAGGTTTAAAATTTAAAATTTAACCTTGATTTTCACAATAAAGAACCACCTAAACCCTAACCTATATCATTTGAAGGATAATGAAAAATAACATTTCACTTATCTAAACAATAAGGACAAACTCTTTTGCTAGTATTCCAATTATATTCTAGTATTCTCTGAAGCTAATAGTGGACTATTGACCTTTTCCGTCTCCTCTTCATTCTCGTTTGTTTTTTGATCTTCTTATATGTCAGTCAACAAAGTCTTAAATCTATCTGGCCATCTAAAATGGTCCATCTATCCTTCTCATTGCTTTATCAAGTCTAATTTGTCTTTACTATAGCGAGAGAGCACCCAATATTTTATTTTTTGATAAAGTCTTAACACTTTCTAGCATTCTATATGACAAAGTTTGATGTTTTCTATTTCTTCTAAAAAGATACATATTATTTTGGTTAATTTAGTTAATTTTGAGAAATTGTAATGAACTTATGATTCAATTCTCGATTTACAAAATGGAGATCTGAGTGTGAATCTCGACTTGACAACTATGCTACAAATGATTTTAAAATTAAGGCCATGTTGATTTGCTCAAGAAATTAGAATGGAATGTAATTCTTCGATCAAGATCCCATTTCTTGATTTGGTTTACAGAGAATTCAATTTTTTTTTTTAGATTCTTTTATAATTGAATAACTTAAAATTCTATTCAAGTTACATCTATAATTAAGTATATAATTTCAAAGATTACCATCAAATTTTATTTAATAATGCAAAAGGCAAATTGGAATAGGATTTTTCAAACCTAGAAATCCATTTCCAAGAAGAGTAAACAAGTCATGAAAAGAATTCAAACTCTTCAATGTGGAATTTCGTATTCAAAAGCAATCTAAAAATCAGAAGGAGACTAAAATTCCTTGAAAGTAGTGCTGGTTTCCTCAATATCAGAAGCTCCCAAGACTAGGAGAATAAATCGAAATCATAAGCTCACAGAACTAAAACAATAAATCCAAAATCACTAAAGTATCCAGCCAGAGTATGGATATGGCATCCTCAACCTCTAGCCTTTTGTGACTGTATTGACAAAAATCCATCCTATTGATACTTAAAAGCCAGAAAAAATCCAGCATTAAATTCCATTTCTTCCCACAGTAATAAACAAACTGATCAAATCATTTGCTTTCATCTAAAGCGCAACCAATTCAGACAAAGGTTTCAAGATCTTAACTCATATAATTGGAATTGAAATTCCCGTCCTATAATAATAATACCATCAACTCCAAATGAGGAAAAAAAAAAAAAGAAAGAGTAAAATTGATGAACCAGTTGGTGAATATCTTGAGGAACTGCGCAAGAGCGCAGGCGAGGAAGGCAGAGATGAGCGGGAGGTTGTTCGGTAACAGATATAACGACGACGAAGCCGAGGAAGAAGAATCAAAAGACGACGTCGTTTGAGCCGCGCTTCTCGATGAGACCACATCTGATACGGTCATCACCTCGTCCATATTGATCTGATTACTGGTTAACGGATTCTCCTTTCTTTCTTTCTTTCTTTAAATTACGCAAATTGCGTGTTCCTTGCGTCCTCTACTTCCTACGTGGAACAAGACATCGTTAAGGAAATGAGGAAGAAAGAGAGATGTCCAATGTCCGAACTAGAAATTGGGTTGTTACGGTTATGTTGGCGCACCTGTTTGACCCAATCTAACCTATAAAATATATTTTTAATACAATAAAAGTAGGTTAAAATTAAGTTGTGTCTTATGACCCCTCAATATTTCTCTTTATACTATTTAGTCTTTTATTTTATATATTATATTAAAATATTTCTAAAATTTGATCCGTTAAACTACATCATTATTTTATTAAATTTGTATACTTTTACTATTAGTTAATTAAATAAAAGTCAAAAAATGTTTTTTAAAATTATAAAATTATAAATTACTTTTATCTTTCTCAGTGTGCCAAATTATCAACCTAATTAAGTCACCACATCACTATTAATTTATGCAAACACTTCCATCAAACCATAAATTTTTTAAAATGCTCTCAATCCCTCAAGAATTCTCCTTCCGTTTTGAGTCATTATAAATTCCACTACTCCTGTTGTTTTTCCTTATCACCACCCAAGATGATAAGTCTAAAACTAAAATAGTCTCTAAATCTTCAAAACTATATTTAAAAATTAAGGCTAACTAGAAATGCTGAAGGAGACAATACAAAAAAATAATAATATTATCTAAAGGCGTATTTTAGTTTGCAATAAGAAATGATGAGGAACTTAATAAGTTTTTAAGGTCTGTGATTATTGCCAACAGAAGTGTTTAGCTCAATATTTACTAGAATTTGTTACTTAATATTTACCAAAATTTCCTTCCTAATGGAGGTGGGCATGTAATTTAGAAATTAAGATTTTATCATAACTTACTCGTCAAAGTATAAATTTATGAAAAGACCCAAACTCAAATCTAGATCCATATATCCTTCTCTCTCTCATGTGTAACAATTTTATTTTTTTTTTAACAAAAACTACAATAGTCACTACAAGGCCATACTTGAAATAGATATGCTAAAATAAAAACAATAAAAAAAAACTAAATTTCTATTAAGAGCCATAATATCATCCACATGTAATCTATAGTGAATTTCTACTCGAAAAATTAAAAATATCTAAGAGCTTTGAATCTTACCCCTTGAAGAAAGAGACAACTCTACACTCAAATGCTAACATTTAGATTTTGAAATTAATAAGTAAATCAAGACTTTTAATGTTGTGTTATAACATGATATAAACTTATATTTAGTGTCTCAAAGTGTCTATTTAAATGAAAAAAGATTTAGAAAGAGAACGAAGCTATAAAACAAAAGTCCTTGCTGTTTTCACATACTTATCTAAAAATCTAACTGTAATTGTTGCAGCTACAGAACAAACTCACAGTGTTAGCATCTCAATATAATAAAATTATCTAATTCTCTTAATCACTAATTAATAGAAAAAAAAATTCAATACAGTTTAGAGGGTAAGGAAAAGATGGAGACCAACCTTCTGTTATTAGTGATGGGGCGAACAATATGTACCTCACTATAGAGAAATTCTTTTTTATGTTTATAAGAAACGAGAGGAGGAGGAGGAGGAGGAGGAGGAAAAGATGAAGGATTTAAGGGGTAGTGTTAACATACCTAGTGGTGGGTAGTGTAGCCATTGCAGATTGTTGAAACCAAATTCATATAGGATTAAGAAAAAAAAGGGAAATAATAATGTTAAAAGAAAGCAAACAATCTAAATCCAAATTGGACAATATTGTGCAAAGGAAGTATAGAACTCCAAATTAGAATTGGGCTTATACATCATTATAAAGGAGTTTTGCTCTTTGTTTCTTAGCATATCCTACAATTAAAATTACAGTAGGAGCAGTGCCACAAATAGGTGAAAATATGTCTAATTAATATGGTTATTAGTAGTTTTGATTTATGGGTATTATTTGGCTAAGGGTTTGTGAGTGTGAGGAATTAATTAGCTATTATATTTATTGATTTTATTAGTCAATTATATATAAAGATAAAAAACTCACCCAGCTACAGTGCAATCATACGGTGATGATTTTGTGATTTCGGTCAATTTTCGGCCTGTTTTGTCATTTGGTGGTCCTGGGTCGTTTTTGAAAATTGGCCCGTTGGCTTTGCGTATTGATCTTGGTATGAAACGGTGTCGCATTTGGAATGGATTTAGGGTTGCTTTTGACCTTTTGTCGATGTTTTCCCCTTTTTTCCAGGGCATTTTTGGGAACTGATTCCTGAAGTTGCGTTTTCTAGTCCCTTACTAAACTAAATGGGGGCGTTTTGTGAATTGACATTTCTCATATTAATTTATTTATATGCATGGCTTTTAGGAGTGAATTCTCATTTAGTTATTTAATCAATTGCTTTACTGATTTGAACAAATACTTTTAGCAAAAATAATTAACACGCAAAATGGGTAAATTATTTGTGCGTCCAAGCACTTCATGGGCAGTATCTAATCTGGGCAGTATCCAATTTGGCATAGTTGAATTGAGCTTTAACCTTTAAAATCCAATTTTACATAGTTGGCTTGAGATTTCACCTTTAAGATTCTTATTACCTAATAGAATATAACTGAGCTGGGAAATGTTTCCACACTTTATAAAGCTTCTCATAAAATAAATATGGCTGATTGGCTTAGATCTAACAGTAAAAGACAGTCATTAAATGCATTAATCCATTAATTGTGGCTTAACAAATGTCTCTACAACAATTGTCACATATGGCCACAATTTCTTAGTTACAACAAACAAATTCATAGCTAATTAGCTACAAAAACTAGCTTTTTACAGCTATATATAATTTTCGTAAATTGGTTAGTCACAAAAATTAATCACTTATAACAAATATTTAAAATTTACTATGATATTTCAATATTATGACAATACTCATCATTTAGCTATAATGTTCTAGTCACAATGGAAGAATCACAGCTAATTCGTTGCATTAGCTATAAAGGTTATATACGTGTAACTGTATATAATTTTCATAAATTGCCTAGACACAAAAATTAATCTTTTATAGCAAAATATTTCAAATTTGTTATGATATTTCAATATTATGACAGTCTCATTATTTAATTATAATGTTCTTGCCACAACGAACAAATCGTAGCTAATTCATCACACTAGCTACAAAAGCTAGAATCTTGTAACCATATATAATTTTTGTAAAATGTTTAGTCTCAAAAATTAATTACTTATAGCAAATATTTCAATATTGTAGCAATACTCATTATTTTAGCTATAATATTCTAACCACAGCAAAAAAATCGTAGCTAATTGCCACTACAAGAAAACAGTAAAATACCTATGGAATTTACTTAGAAAATTTTTTTAGTAGGTAATTACATACAAAATACCTAGAGATTTTTTTATTGGTAATTAACTATAAAATACCTACTAAATTTTCCTACGAAAAAAATTCATTAATAAACTAAGCTCAAAGAGAGAGTACCAAAATGTGAAAGACTTATCTATAGTTTTTCAATGGTTTTCTAACAAAAATATTCCTATGGATAATTTTTCTGTAGGAAATTTAGCCACGGATTTCCATAGGAAAATTCACAAAAATTTTGGATGCTACTAATTAGCTTCTAAAATTTTTGTAATAGCTAAAAAACTTAACAATAAATATTAATTATTTTTATATTTTTGTTAAATATTCACTAATTTTATTAAAAATATAGTTAATATTATTTTAAATTAATAGATATATTAATTTTAATTTTAGAATTACATTTAATAATTTTCATTATATATTAATAATTCTTTTAATTTCTTAATTTTAAAATTATCATACTAAATTTTAAAATACTGAAAAATTAATAGTTTTAATATAAATTTTATAATGAAAAATTTTAAAGCATATTATTATTTAATCAGTTAATAAATTTATATTATAATTATAATAAAATTAATATTATAGTTCTTCTAATATGTTAATTTTTTATCAATAATTATTTTTAATTTTGATGTAAATTATTTTAAAAAAGAATAAAACACAACATACGCATGCTGAAACAACACAAGATAACATTAAGATAAAGTGACAATTTATCCATTCATACCACCTTTTAAAATGGGTATAAATGGTAAATGAGTTAATTATATTTTTAATAGATGTAAAATTAGTCATAACCCACTTAACTCTATTAATATATGAATGAATATGAGTTCGCTAAAGATACCTATTTATCTAGTACTTATTTTCTCTTAGTAACTTTTAATAATTTTTATATGGTCTTATAAATTAGAAACAAACATATACATCTGTAAAAATAAATATTATATTATTGTTTATGCCAGTGATGTAGAAAATTAAATTCATTAATAAATTTATTTATTTTAATAATAAATTTAATAAAAATAAAGGTAGAATTTCAAGGTGATTAATTCATTAAAAAATTAAAAAAATGTCATTAAAGTGATTTGAAAGATTAGAAAAATAAAATATATTTATAATATTAAAAAACAAAAAAAATAATTTTAAAAATCAATTCATAATTAGTTAAATCCATCAGTAATTTTATTCTCTAGTTTATACCCTTCAATTAAGAACAGATTTTGTTATTTATGTATCAACCGTAATTGCTTACTAAGCAATTTTCTTCATTGGGAATCCAACTTGATTGGAGTGGGGATTTTCCATCTGATTGCAGAATAATTTGCGCGGTGATCCAAATAAATTATAAATATTTTTATAATATTTTATGATTATTATAATATATACAAATAAAATAGTGAATGCCAAATATGAATGCAATTAAAATATTAAATTTAATGCTAATAAGATTTTTTAAAATAATAAATTTAATATTAATAAAATTATTTAAAAAATAAATCACTCAAAATAAAAATATAATAATCGTAAAATAAAATCTAAAAATCTAAAATAGAATAAAATGAACATTTGGGTTCAAATAGACAATACGGAAGCTCAGATTAATTAACCCTTTGATTGGAAGCAGATTTTATTCTATGCTATAACTTTTGCTTAGGAGAGAGATGATATTTTAATATTTTAAATTTAATAATAAAACTGGTGATTGGATACTGAATTTTATAAAATATGGTAGAGTTGGTGTGGGTTGCAATGTTGTATAACCATAATACACAGCAGAATTTCAGATCAGATTTGAATGAAAATGCAATTTGTCTCTGTGCGATGTGAAATTGGCGACAAAAATGGGGTATCGATTATAATATAATATAATTATAGAAATTAGTAATAATTCTTAAAGGAATTACTCTTTTCATTTTTGTATTTGACATTAAAGTCACATATAAAGTATTACATAAGAATTAAATAATTTTAATTATAAAAATGGTAGATATTTTTATTATCTTATTAGAAAATATACAAAAATAAATAATATTTTAAATTTTAAATGATAAATAAAAAATATATTTAATTAAATTAAAATATTCAATTCAAAGTAACTTAAATTTAAATTAAATAAATATAATATAATTAAGTGACTTAAATAGATATGAAAACTCATTTAAATATTAAATAAGTCAGACCAAAATGATTATTTATAGCCTACCCAATTTTTTGTGATCCAAATATTTTATGTAGGTGTTTTAGTTATTGCATTAAAAATAATAATTAAATTAATGAATAACTTAATACCCTCATAATATATATATATATATATATCAAATTTAAAAATTATTCTTCCACTAAAAAATGTAAAACTATCATTATAAAATTATGAAGTCTAAAATTTTAAAACTAACATATAAATTGTTTATTAATAAGTAACTCAAGAATAATAAAAAGCATCTAATTTGGTTAGATCTTAAAATTTTTGTTTAAAATGTTCAATTAAAATATCTATGTTCATATATATCAACTAAAAAATAAATTAATTGAAAAAATATAACTTAATTTATGTAATCTGCACTACGAAAAGTTATGGAAAAGAAATGGAGCAGAGAGGAAGATTGAATAGTTGCATTCAAAGCTTTTGTGATGTTAGATTTTAAAACTTGGTTCTTTGGTATATTTAAATATTCTTATGTATTTTCTGGTGTCTTAATTAGATCTTATTTTAATTGCCACCAGTATCAATTGTTAGGTTTGTTTTAGAACCTTCATTATAGAAATAACTACCTTAATGAAAATGACTTGCTTCACGCTAATTGATTTTACAGTCTAATGTCTTATTCCTTTAAAACAGCATTCCTTAAATTTTTTGTTTGTAAAGTGGCGCCAACATGAATTTTCTTTTAACATTTAAAAGAACAATATGATTTTGGTAGTGCTAGTCTTTTATGTTGCAAAATCCATGGTCACTCTACATCGCCATTTAGTAAAAGTTGTTGCTGGGAAATGAAATTAGTGAAATACAATTATTTTTGACTGCATACTGTTGCTGCCTTCTCCCTGTTAGGAATGAAATTAACCATTTAATGTTCTCTGCTCTATGAATTTTGTTCAATATGATTCTTGAAATCTTTGTTATTGTCGGAAGCCTTTAGCTAGGGAAGAATTAATGTGCTTCATTTGCCTTGCCCGAATCAGATACAAAAGTAGGGCTGGAGATTTTTCTCTTACCACTGGAATAGAAAGTTGCAATTTAATGTTCCGTTAGTGAACTTTCTTTTTCTTTTAGTATATTGAAATAATCATCAAAAGTATATCCTTAAACAAAATATACATTTTTTGTTTTCACAGGCTATAAAGAGTTAAACAAGAAGACATCCACTATATCAAGCCTTTCTTCTCAAATTGTTTACGTTATCATGATTTTTTTTAAAATCCAGTTCTTTAATCATAATTTTTTAGAACTCCAGACCAGTATGTGGTGGGAGTCACGACCGCGATCTATGAACCAAAAGGAAAAGTTTCAATGGCTTGTCTAAAGAATAAATAAATAATTGTCAGTGTTATTAGTCATTAGACACATTACGAGAATCATGACCGCGAAAAGGAAGTCCCTAACATTAAGAGTGCAACTGCAATTGAGGTATCTCAGCCATAAAATTTGTCTGACAAATGCAAGATTTTTTTTATCAACTTTTTGGAGATTTGGTGATAGTTTGTTAGTAACAATTATATGGTGGTTGAAACTTATAAATACTCCACAAAATAGCCTTGAATACAAGAGAATAACTAATTTATTATGTCCATATTCTTGCAAATCGAATTCTTAAGACTCTTTATTGCTATTGTACTTTATTTGTTGAGATTGTATTGATTGCTTGTTTAGTGTGAGCCTAAACACTTATAAAGAGCTTAGTTAGTTGAGTAATTGATTGTAAGGTTGTGTGTTGGTCATAAACACAAATGTACTTGAGTTAGGTGTGAGCTTAAACATTAAATTAGAGTGTGAACTTGTAAAACCTGATGAGTTTGAGTGATAATGAAATACTCAATTGAATAATTGAGGAATGGATGTAAGCTTGATTAATACTGGAATCATTATAAATCTTGTATGTAGATTTCTTTCCTCTCTTTTTATCATCTTTTAATTGCCTAATCACCTTAAAATTTTAAATTTGCTCTCAATTCAACCCATTTTTTGGTGCATAAAAGCTAACACCTTTAGTCATTATTATAAATTATTGCATGTTTTAGATAGTCATGCTCAAGAAGTATATGCATTATTCTAGCACGCTTTGCCTTAATTCCCTACTCAAGGGATCTCTATCTACTTCCTAGTTGCCTTGTAAATTAGTTCATTTGCTATAGATTCTATAAAGTACATACATGGTTATGAAAAATAATTTTTTTGATTATTTGTGTAGTTTCTCTACAAAATAAATGAGATACGAGGACATAAATAAAGGACAATTTAAATTTATTCTCTAAAAATTAAAATATTAATTAAAAAGGGACATCATCTTATGCAACCTCTATTTAGTCTTAAAATAAGTATTTGGTATTTAAAAATTATGAGATATAATCCTAAATAAAAAAGAAGTCCCAATTCAACGAGGAAAAGAGTTATCCTATAGTATATAAAATAAGGGACAACCTAAAAAGATTAAATGTAGAAGCAGTAACAAAAATTTCAACTTGCCACCACCATTCTCTTCAAACAATAGAGAAGTCATTAATCTCTCCAAACAATAGAGAAAGCTCATTAATATTCTAATATAAGATTGCTCAAAAGTTATCTTTGCAAAGGTTTTTATAGGTATGGATATCTTTTATTTTGTTGTTTATTTCTTTTTAGATTATTAATTATTTCAATTGAATGAATACATATTTAAATTAAAATTTTGAGATATAATCCTAAACAAAAAAGAAGTCCCAATTCATCGTGGAAAAGAGTTATCATGTAGTATATAAAATAAGGGACAACCTAAAAAGATTAAATGTAAAAGTGCTAAAAAAAATTTCCACTTGACGCCAATGAAATCACTAATCTCTCCAAACAATAGAAAAGTATAAGCTCATTAATATTCTAATATAAGATTGCTCAAAAGTTATCTTTGCAAAGGTTTTTATAGGTATGGATATCTTTTATTTTTTTGTTTATTTCTTTTTAGATTATTAATTATTTAAATTGAATGAATACATATTTAAATTAATTCAAGTTTTTATTTTAATTCAATTTATTTGATTGTCCCCATCCAGAATTGAAGTATTCTTTTTTAGCCATTCATTTGAAGTATTCCTATATTAGCAATTCGTTAGTGGTCACTGGTCAATTTCTTTTCATGTCATGGAAAACTCTTAAAGTAAGAGTTTTTATGATAATAATTAGAGATTTAAGCAAAAAAATCTATAGTTCCTGTTCCATGATATTAAAGAAAACGCCATTCAGAATTTCATAAAGGCAACACGATATTTCAGTATGGTATTGCATTTAACTTATGAAGCTTAGCACTTGTAAGGTGATTGTCAAAATATATGACAACAGTACTAAAGTCTATTAATTTGTTAACAAGAAAAGTTTCATCTAATACACCACCTACAATCTTAGATCAAGATAAAACGAAAATCAAGTTTTCTCGTTCAATTTATGACCAGGCACCTTCTCACACTGATATAGCATGTGGTTGATGAGTCTTCTTGCAACACTGCAGACCCATAAGATGATAAAGTTAAACTCTGCAATAATGTTGCTATCACATAAACATGTGTTTGTGTCCTCTATTTCTCATCCTTCAATAATGTTGAACTCCACAATAATGTTGTTATCATCTCAGCATTGCATTATTAATTCCCAGTATGAAGTAACTATTCCTAAAACATGGATGATCACATGGGTAACTTACTCATCCGTCAACTTCTGAATTTTCTTTGGATCTTCCTCATGCATGTGCCTTTTAAACTATTGTCTAATCATGTCAACAAGAGCTCCATGTTTTAGAGCAGCATAACAAGCAAACAAAGGCCAAATCTGACTTCATATGCATTAGTAAGTTGTTATGCAAGGTTTACCAGAAACTAGACTAGTAATTCCTAAAGCAAATCCTTGCCTTTTGACCAATCTAAATGTTAGTTGATAGATAGAGCATTTGATTAGCATTTTATGAGGGTGAAATATTGAAATGTTTAATTGAAATATTGAAATGTTTAATCTTAGTATAGAAAATTTCACACAATTTTCAAAACCACGGACCCTGAGAATCTATTACTTTGTGAACTGGTTAATGATGGATTACATGTATTTTTTGACAATCAAATTCTGCTTTTTAATCTTTGAATATACTTGCATTTTCATATAGCAATATGATAAGAATTTCAAGATAAAAAGAAATACTCCTAGGAAAATCATTGGAGTTGTGATGTGGTCATTCTCATTCTAACACTTCGTTTCCATAATTTTAAGGTTTAATATTTAACCTTTCTTTGCCACATAAACACTCTTCCCTATAGAACATTGGGATAAGAGGTTCCAATGTTGGGAAATATTATGTATATAGATGAAATGTTATCCCAATCTGATGTTCACTTTTGGTTCTTGAACAATCCCTATTGATGACCGTCACACTTTTGAATAGTAAGAATGCAATAAATGATAAATGAGATTAGAGCATTGTGAACATCAGATTTTGGTCCTTAGGATATAATGTTCGATAATCACTGATTATATTCTTCAAGATGTAAGGGGAAGAGCCAATGGAAGAGAATCAAGGCCTTAGGAACCTTGGAGAAGCCCAAAACCAAGCTTAGGACCAAAGCCCAAAGCTAAGCCTAAGACCAAGCCCAAAACTGCCCACTAGGCTTAGTGGGTTTTACAGCCCATTAAGTAGAGTTATACATACAACCCTTCCTTAAACCCTAATATTGAGAACATTCTCCAATTAGTCTCCCTTAAATCCTACGGTTGTACAGCCTTGACAGATGGATGTACAAACTATTCTTGGTTGTATAAGGTTGTACAGCCCGCATGCAAACCCCAATTTCAAAAGATTCACCTCATTCTTTGTGATTAGATATGAACACGGTACAACCAGAACTATTTCTGGCTCCAGTACACCATTCTTCCTTTATAAATACCCCCCATTTTGAAGAGGGAGGAGAGGCTTTGAATTTGAAACCTTAAGGTTACTCTGCTAAAATCACCTCTTAAACATCCCTCAATCACAAAAACTCTAAACCCTAACTTACCCTAACTCATTCCAAGATAGAACTAGACCTAATCTATTCAACTTGGTGCATTCTCTAAGCATTTTGGAGGAAAATATTGAATTTGTGAGCCTTTGAAGGCGTAGAAACACACAAAGGCATCCAAGAATCCCCCTCACTCCCCCCCCCCCCCTTCTTCTTCCCCCTGCTTTTCTCTCTACTTCCAAAACTAGGAAAGATGGTTGTACAGTTTTGTCTATAGGTTGTACAACCTTCTGCCTGAGTTGTAGAACCTAGTTTGATTGGTACACAGTTTTTTGCAAAGTCTGTTTGCTTCTTCTCCTTCGGATTTCTTTCTTTTTTGAAGCTTTTTTATGATGTTTTATGACTCCAATGGCAACATGAGGTAAAGTTTAATGATTTAAGACCCTATTCATCTCATGCCTCATATGGTTTTTGTTGCTTATCATACCAAAAGAAAATTTCTCAAGATCTTCCATTTGATTTTAAAAAGGTGTTTTGATTTTGTTTTAACATCTTAGAGCCACGATCAAATGAGGAACTTGAAGTTCCATTGACTTGAGAGCTCACTTTGTGTTGGAAGTTTATATGCTTAAAGTATGTGAATAGTATTTTAGCCCCTAATCTCCTTATTCTTGTGTTGTATGCTAACCTTACATGGTTAGTGGTACATATAGATGTCATGCTCTTTTAGGGTGAGGATTCATTAATCCTAGGATCCCTCTTGTGATGGGTTTTGCCTTAGGCTATTCAATATCCTCTAAGTGTTTTGCATTGCATGTTCACTTTTGCGTGCTCACTTCTTCATATGATCATCATTCATGTTCACACCAAATGTATATTTAAGGACCTTGACTTTAGAGATTGGGTAAGATAGTTATTAGGAACTTTATTGGCTTTTCTTTTAGTTTATGGTATTTGTTTTTTTATCATTTGATTACTAACTTCTCTTCCCTTGGTTGTAGGTGTTATTACTTGAGTTAGTCCATGAACTTGGCCTTGATTCTCATCCTATATGATTATGCATAATGTGTTTGAATGGATGAATGATGATGCATGCTAAAACCCCTTTGCCATGATGCGTGACCCTATACCTAATTAATTATGCATGATGTGAATGAATGGATGCATGATAATCCCACCATTTGGATATGTATCCCCATCCCAGTTTGTATATATTATTTATTACTTTCTCACATTTTGCATATCATTCATGCATTGCATACTTTATTGTTATGGTTAATGGCTTGCTTAGATGGATAAATGAGAAATTGATTAATAATGGAAAGGTATAAGAGTGAACCATTGATTGTTCGAAGGCCGGATCCTTATATCTGGGTGACTTAGGGATGCTTAACCTCTTCCTTAAGTCGTACCCAACTACCGAACTCGATCTTTGATGGGATGAAAACGAATTGAGCCTTATAAATGACTTAAGTAGGCTTAGAATTTGTCCTTACCCGAATTCTTATCCCAACCAAAGTTGAATGGCTACTCCACATTTCACTTAAGGATAGTACCAATACATTGTCTCGCCTTAGTCCTCCTGTTGACTTCAACTTTGGAAAAAGGGCTTCTATCTTGCTTGAGGCTTTAAGGATCCCCTGCTGATCCAAATTTCGAGCCATGATTAGAGATCATTAGCACTGTATGACCTCCGTCCTCTCAATCCCCCAATAATTAATAAAATGTAAGAGTCACAAGCAAAATTCCACTAGTTTGAGTGCAAAACCATGAAATCTGAGGCGCTCAGAAGCATCTAATCTGAAAGGCACAAACATTCATGGATTTGATAAGGTCCCATTTTATCACTCATTCACCCTAACTAACTTCACTACCAAAATCTTCAATCTTCATCCATTATTTTCTTAGCTAAAACTGAATATACTCTAATATAGTTTATGATTTTTTGCAAAGCCATCCAATTGGAATCCTTATATTGGTTAAGCCCCTAAATGAAGAACGAAACAAAATCAAGATTATCTAATGATAATACTTTTTAATGGTGTCCTCACTATCAGAAATTACATTAAATTTATTAAAGTAAGATTTTAGATTTGTTCATTTGACAAAATTACACTTTTTAGTTTGTATTTTATTTAAGCAATTTTCAATGAAGTGCATATAAAACATGTTTGACTTTAAATTTCACTTATTTTAAATATTATATTTTATAATTTTTATAGGAAAACGAGTCATTATAAGAGTTGGATGGATACAAAAAATAGAAGGCACCCGAAATATATAATAGAGGTTGAGAGGTTCCTTGATTTTGCTTTTAAGCACTCATCAATTAGTCAATCAATTTTGTGTCCTTGTACAAAATGCAGGAATGTTGATTATAGATGATGATATGAGATATCATTTACCAAAGGAAGGAATTTGTAGGAGTTACAAAAATTGGTATTTTCATGGTGAGGGTAAGGATGCATCTTCCAGTGTATTACATAACTAAAATGATTTTGATGCATTTAGTTTTGATTATATGATTGGAATGATTAACGACATCCATAGAGCATAAAGCAATAAATATGGATATTGATATAAGTGTTGATGGTAGTTCTTTCAGTCAAGATGAAGTAGATTATGAAGAGAAACCTAACCTTGATGCTTTTTTGTTTTATCGTCTATTATTTGAGGCTAAACAAAAACCACACCTTAACTGTGAGCATTTAAAACCAACCACTATTGTAAAACTCCTTCACTTGAAAAGCTTGCATCGATGGACTAATAGGTCTTTTGATAAATTGTTGGAATTATTATGGGACATTGTACTTAATGGAAAGCAAAATAAATATGGATACTGATATAAGTGTTTATGGTAGTTCTTTCAGTCAAGATGACGTAGATTATGAAGAGAAACCTAACCCTGATGCTTTTTTGTTTTATTGTCTATTATTTGAGGCTAAACAAAAACCACACCCTAACTGTGAGCATTTAAAACCAGCCACTATTGTAAAACTCCACTTGAAAAGCTTGCATCGATGGACTAATAGCTCTTTTGATAAATTGCTGGAATTATTATGGGACATTGTACTTAATGGAAAACAAATTTCGCTAGAATCATACAGCAGTGCATTTAGATACATTGCACAATTAGGTCTTAATTATGTGAATATGATTTGTGCAAAAATAATTACACATTATACTAGGGTACCAATATTGCATAAACCTCATGCTAAGTATGTGGATAATCAGGATGGAAGTCTTAAACAATGATAAAAGGGTTTTGCATAAAGTGTTAAGCTATTTTCCCTTTAAGCCTAGGCTTCAAAGGCTATTTATGTCTAGCAAAATAGCATTGGCTATGGGAAGGCATATGGAGAAAAGAGCAGACGATAACATAATGCAACACCAAACTAATAATCCTGCATGGAAGACATTTGATGAATAATATGCATCATTTCCCAGTGACCTTAGAATTGTCAGACTTGGTCTAACTACGATTGGATTCTAACCTTTTGGACAACTGAGCTCCTAACACAACATTTGGCCAATGCTACTTGTTCCTTATAACTTACCTCCTTGGATGTGTATGAAACAACCTTATTTCATAATGCCCACACTCATACCCGATGAACATAGTCAATAACGGGAATTGACATATGTTTACAACCACTGATTAGTGAATTAAAGGAATTATGGCAAGAGCAAGTGGAGACATTTGATGCTCATGCAAAGCAAAATTTCAAGCTACATGCAGTTGTTATTTGGACAATCAATGATTTTCCAACATATGCTAATTCATCCGACTGGTCCACAAAAGGTTACATGGCATGCCCTTCTTATCATAAAGAGATTGGTGCAATGTATTTGAGTGGAGCCTGCAAAATGTGTTATATGGAACACACACATTTTTTACCTGAATATCATAAATGGCGTCGAAACACAAAGTTATTTAATGGGACTCAAGAGATGACAGAAAGACCAAAACCATAATTAGGCGATGAAGTATTGATTGAATTCACAAAATTCACTTGAACACCATTTAATAGAGGTATTAAAGTGAAATATATGTCTCAACAGTGCATACAATTGGAGAAAAAAGAGCATATTCTTTGAGTTTCCATACAGAAAAACACTTATTATTCAACATAATTTATATATCATGCACATTGAAAAGAATGTGTGCAATAATGTGTCAGGATTATAATGGACATTAAAGGCAAAACAAAAGACAGATTGAATAGTTGATATGATTTGGTAGAAATGTGTATAAGGCATGAGCTAAACCTAGTTGTAGATGGGAATTATGTTCGTGTTCCAATTGCAATATACACACTAACAAAATTGAAAAGGAGGCACTATGTAGAATGTTAGTAGCTTTGAAGACTCTAGATGGATATCCTTTAAAAATATCTCAATGTGTTAATATGAAAGAACATAAGATATTTGGATTGAAAACCCATGACTATCATATGTTTTTGCAATGCCTATTATCCCTTGCAATTAAAGGGTTCTTGCCAGAGAGGTATGTAAGCCCTTAGTTAAGCTAAGTGCATTTTTTAGAGACTTGTGTTGCACATCTTTAAATGCATATGATTTGGATCGCCTCTAAAATCAAATAGTGTTGACCCTTTACAAATTGGAAATTATATTTCCCTTGCCTTTCTTGATATCATGGTGCACTTGTGCGTGCATTTAGTTGAAGAGGCTAGGATTGTTGGACTAGTATAATATAAGTGGATGTATCCTATTGAAAAAGACTTACATCCCTATAAACCAGCTACATGTGATAAAGCAACACCCAAATGTTCAAAAACTGAACCTTATATAACTGATGAGACCTTTTGTTCAAGGTATTTGGAAGGGATTGACACCACATTTAATTAGCTATCAAGAAATGATGATGGTTATAATGTTGGTTCTTCTGGCAGCGATTTCACAGTGATTATCCAAATAGGGCGTCCTTTAGGTAAATGTGCTTATTAATGGCTTGAAGATGAATGGAAGCATAAGTCTCATATATACGTGCTTAACAATTGTGAAGAAGTGTGGCCCTATCACATTTTATTTTTTATGTTTTGCTATATATTGTGGTAGTTCTATCTATCAATACTATTTATCGATTTCATACTAGTACTTAACTATTATTCTAGGCAATATAAGACTATATTGTCGAGGATGAATTATAAAGAGTTTATGAAGCACTATAATATGGAGTTTCCTAAATGGTTCTATAATCATGTAAGTCACTTATTTAATCCATCATAGAGATAACAATATATCTAATAACAAATACATATGATTAACTTATAAACCTTCATCGAAGGTGGTTGAATTACATGCACGAAGATCTATTGTTGATGACCTACTCCATTTAGCAGGAGGTCTTATATCTCATTTTAAATGTTACTTTAGTTACATTGTGAATGGTTTTAGATTCCATAGTTTAGATTGTCAAAGATACCAAAAAAGCTAAAATAGTGGTATATTATTTAAAGGTGGTGATTGCTCCATTGATAAAGAGTACTATGGTATGTTGGAAGAACTCTGGGATACAACACACTGGAAGGAATCAACTTGTCTTATTCAAATGTGATTGGTTTGATGTTCAGCATGAAGAGGTTAGCAACAAAATTGATAATTATTCAATTACTAATGTTAGAAGTAGTCGTTGCCTAAAGACAAATGAACCTTTTATTTTAGCTTGTCAAGCCAAGCAAGTTTTTTATGTTAAAGATCCAAAAGATGAAAATTGGCTAATTGTAATGAAAGATTATCCTTAAGATGTGTATAACATGCCTAAGCCATTAGACAATGACAATAGCAAAAGGTGAATCTGATATTGCTGAAAGCCATGATGACGAGTTTTTTCAAGAGAAAGATAATAGGGTGTATGGTCATTCTACAAGAACTTTGGATAATGATGAGCTTATGAAGTAAATAAGACTAGTGTTGCTTATGAAGAAGTGCCTATCGAAATTGCATTACAAATACAACAAATTAGTCATACTGTACTGCAAAGTGAAGACATAAATTCTGATGATCATGATGATAGTTAGTATGATGATGAATTGACAAATTACTCATAATGTACTGCAAAGTGAAGACATAAATTCTAATGATCATGATGATAGTGAGTATGATGATGAATTTGATAGTACTAACAAAGATTTTGATGATGGTTAAAGTTAATTATTAATTATTGGTTTCTTGTGTTAGTAATTTGTTAGTAGGCATCTAATAGTTAGTATAATTGTTTGATTAAATTTTTCAACATATAAATTTGTATAATTATTATTTAAAAAATTATTATATGGTGTATATTCATATTCTAAAATTTCTAATTCCTATTTAATACAAGTAGCAAGTGTTAGGAAACCGAGAAGCAAAGCTAAGAAAAGGTAAGAGATGCACATAAAATTTACTTAATTCAAGAAGGTAACAATGAGACTCTTTGAATTTCTTAAGATCATAGTAATAACAGAATATTATATTATTGTAAATGATTTGTTTAGTAAAATTTGAAACAAATGCAAGGACTTTGGAGATAGTAGTTCATCATGGATCAATCCAAAAGGACATGAACAAGGTAGAATTACAAATTTAATTGGTTATTTGTAGATAATTTGCTTAAAGAATAATAATATATTATATCATTTATGCCTTTTAATTTAATTAAAATGTAATTTATAATATTTGATTTATTTTTTATCGGGAATGAGACAATTGCAACAACATATCACTAATAGTGGTATAATTTTCTAACCAACCTATTAAAGGAGATAACTTGACGTTATTATCTTTTTTATGTTAGGCCTAACAATAGGGGGTGACAATTCGTGTCATGTCTAGACACGTGTATAACACCAAAATACTCAACTTGAACACAAATCGTATCAAAATCTCTAACCCTAACACAAATATTTTAATGAAGCATATTACATGATACGACCCATATAACTCATTTAATTAATCGTATAATTAACGTGTCATGACATGAAAATACATGTTTAACCTAAAAATATATAGAAAATTAAAAATTTTTAATTGTTAACTAAAAATTATTTATATATTGAGAAAATAGACTAAATATTAAAAATCTAAGCAAATATAAAGTTGAATTTAAATTTAAATCTTATTTAAATGTGTATATTTGTGTCGTGTATTATATGTTAACACATTAATCCGATTATATAATCGTGTCTATTACAAGTTAGACGGGTCAACCCATTAAATATATTTTTTTATCGTGTCATAAACGGGTTGACATGTTTATGACCTGAACTTGTTTACGTTAAACCCACACTTGTTTAACTATGTGTTGTGTCGTCTAATCGAGTTGTGTAAAAAATTGTCCGCCTTGCTTAACAATTTGTGGTTTGGATTGTGGAGGAATGAAATAAGTGCAAACAGTTACCAATGGATTGATTCAAACTTTACCAAACCAGTATACAAGAGATAAAAATCCTTCAATTTGTAATTCAAATCGGCCTATCACTAGTATGATTTCTCATTTATTATCCTTTTATGATGTTTATGTTGGTGTTTTATAGTTAGGTCCCACCTTATTAATTTTCTTCGACTTATTTTATTTTATTTTGACATTGATTTTCATCATTTTTTTCCTTCCAACTTTGTTTTACACACACACACACACACATATATATATATAGAGAGAGAGAGAGAGGATTGCATATATTATTATCTAATTAAGACCATAGTCCTAAGCCTAACCAAAAGCAAAGGCTACCCTGCCCCCCATAAAACAACAATAAAGACTACACAAATTTGTCCTCTATCAAATATCATGATGTTAAAGCAGAGTGATAGAAAACTCTTACTGAACTGTGAAGCAAACAATGTTAGCACAATAAAGATCTCCTCTAAAACATATACGTATTTATATACGACTGTATGTGCTAGTGTACTTATTCATGTCTGTCAAATGAAATTCTATTGACACTTTAAAGTACCTAAAACTCGCTTGGTCTGATTTCCTCTCTCTTGAAAGAGTACCTTGGTTTTACCTACAATGCCAAATAAAAGAACATTTAATAATAAAACAAAGTTTATGCAAGCCTTGCCCATTAACTTGCCTTTCAGAATAAAAATCTGTAAATAGTAGATATATATATATATATATAGCAGAATGCAAAACAAACTTTGCTTAAACTAATGATGTAATAAAAAAAAAGTTTTAGCAATGTTCTAAATTGAGACTGCAAAGAAGCTTAATTGGCATTGGAATTAGATTGTGGAATAAACTTTGCTTAAGCCCTAGAATTAGAAACTTAGTATAGTTGACTAGAGTATGGGAATAAACTTCACTTCACAAAGGCAAGTCAATTTCATAATGAAAGGTGGCGTGGAAAATTAAGGTCTCATAACCCTTTCTCACCAATCTTTTTTGAATAGCATTTACACATGGTGTTGCAACACCAAACATAGTCATACCAACAGTTAATTTCTCTCTAACACCACAAGAACCTCCTCCCCTAACAAGCCTTCTGATGCCTTTGATATATTTCTAGCTTTATGTAGTTGCCACAATGAAACCTCAGTTCCATACTGTCTATTTAATTTCTCAAGTGCATAAGATCATATAACATTTTAGGATTTATTCTCAAAATTGATCATTAAACATTTTTACCATTATTATTTAGCATTGGCATTTAGATTCATATTGCCTAAAAGTCTAATATATAAATGTTCATAATTCATGGTTTTAACCATAAAGGTAACATGATCAAGCAATAGATGTATGGAACCTCAAGCGCAATCTGCAGCCTTACATTTAGCTGTCACCTTACACTATTATTCTTACCTTTTTTTTAGTCCATACCCAATTTTTACAATATAATCCTTAAATGCCTCTCTTAATGCTTTAATATTTCTAAACACGTGTCCACTTTCAAACTCTATTGAACCATTATTATTAGACTAAAAGCATTAGAATACATTCCAATAAATCTAGAAATTATAAAATTGCCCCCGAGAACTAGAACACTGAACCAACAACTATTCATTTAAATAGACACATAAATATAACTCCAAAAATACTAGGAAATACTTTAATCTCTCCGACAATATGACTATAACATTGTCTGATTGATCAAATCCATCCATCTCGGAATCAGAAAAAGAAGGCAGAAAATACTCTGTAAGGAACCTAATCAAATACTTTGTATATTATTAGCTCATAAATGCATCATTCAGAGCCGTATCAGTTTGAACAGTATAAGAATCAAAACAAGAAGGATCTAATAGGATAATGCCCATCAAAAGGATTAGGTAGAGCAATCAGTACAATTATTTTTTAAGAGAATTAAGAGTACAAAAGAAAAAAAATATGGAGATCAGCAAAGGGAGATGGATTTCAAATCATGTCCTTCCAGCCTAGTAAGAGGTACCAATGACAATGTTAGAACATAATTAATAATACTTCTGGCCAACTTAATCCCATCAAAATTATTTGATGGGATAATTCCCATGGAAATTAAGTGAACATATGACTTGCGAAATCATACAACCATAGTTGCATAATGTTTGCCAAAAATGGTCATTAATAGATAATGGCAATGTCTTTCTCAAGTCTGACCCTCAAGGCAATTTTGCTCATAGCTTAAGCTCAACCTTAGACTTTATAATTAGTACATAAGCCTAGACAAAACTTCGTTACATGCTACTCTATTAGCTATAGCAATTCATTTCATAGTACTCTGTGATGCTTGCCTTAAAGAAAAGAAAGAATAACAAGAGAATTCCAATTTGAAATTTTCGTACCATTACAGAATATTGATGGAGCTTTTTATACGGGCAATAAAAATAGAAAAAAAAATCATAAACACCAATTCACACATTCAATATCAATAAAGAACAAAACTTCATATGAACATTAACATAGCAGAACCTTCTATAAGCCTTAATTAGCTGAATATGCCCTTTGAATTTGTTGGAATTTATGTTTGGTCTCACTCAAGAGAGAAGGAGTTCTTGTCCACCTATCAGGATGCCATTGCTGCACCACAAAAACAATTACAAAAAACACCACTTTAGTACTTACAACCTCAGAACTAAAGAAAGAAAACAAAGAAGTAGCAAAACCCACATCGAATCGATCAAATTTAGAACCTCGAAACTAAAGAAAGCAAACAATTTTAGAAAAGAAATCGGAAACTCCGCATCAAAAGACTTACCATAGCAAGCCTTCTATAAGCACGTTTTATGTTCATTTAAATCAACCACTAAAGTAGCCAGAAGACTCTAACAATATGCCAAATTGATCCAACCCAATTGCCAAATTGGCACCAAATCAGTATCATTACTAGTGAACGAGGCTAAACGCTGCCATTTCTAAAGGGCAAAACATTGAAATGAAAGGCAGATAAGCGATGGGTGTTGTCTAAAAGGTCAGTTTTAAGGGTCTCGAGGGCTAATTTTAAAGACACAAGAGGCTTGAGAGTTTTAGATCTTAGAGGGTTGCCTCTAAAGGCCTGGGATTGCAGGTTTATGGATATGGTGATCGAGGTGATGGAGGCAGTGAAATAAGGGAGAGCTATCTTGCCAAGGCGCGGGTGAGAGAGTTTTTTGGAGAGAGCAGAAAGGAAAATGGTTAGCGATGATGACTTGGTTTGGCTTTGGTGAGATATGTTGACAGCTGTTCTGTCCTTTTACACGTGAGACCCATGCAGTGTGCACTGTCCAAAATCAAACACATCATCAATATAACCATAGCTTCAGGATTCAGTAATAAACATTAGAGGATAACTAACATTATTATCTCTCTCTTCTATTGTTTAAAATTTTATAATGAAATATTATTGATTTTTCATTTATTCTATTGTCTAAATTTGTATAATAAGATATTGTTTATTTTTATTTATTCCATTATTTATTATTTTATAATAAGATATTATTTGTTTTTCAATTTTTATAGAAACGAGACACGTATTAAGAGGCAGCAATGGTGAGAGATCATTTTTATCTGGTCAAAATCTAGGACATAATAATTCGTCTCATGATAATAAAATGCATATGGAAAATGGTGAGTAAGCTAAATTTTATGTAGTTTTGTTTATTTGTAATGATTTTATTTATTTATGATATTATAATTTTATATAAATTTATCATTTAATATGTGATATTATAATTTTACTAAATTAAATCATTTGTTTAATAATTTTTTGTAGAAGGAATATGACAAATGTGCATGCCTAAGGAGGAAAGTGAATCAACTGAGTTTAATGGTGCCCCGATTAATATTCAGTTTCAAATGGAATCTCATTCTCTTATTCATAGTACTGACATATATAATGTACATTCATCCTAATATCATTTTATTTATTTTTAACAATAAAAAATGCAAAAATTTTGCTCGTAATGATCAATTTTTGATTAATTCATGTACTAATAGAAGGGAATTATATAAAGCAATTGATCTTGATAAGTGGAAAGAAGAACAAGCTGATTATTTTTATAACACTTGGTAAATACTTTCAACCAGTCGGTGATCATAAACAGAAGTTAGCATCTTGGTTAGGCTATCATGCTAGGTCTTGTGGAGCACCTATAGATCCATGAAATACTGTTGTGTGTAAGAAAGTCAGTCGCTTATGGAAAATGATTACTGTATGTTGTTGTTTATTTTATTCGATTAACTGTTTTTATTTTAAGCATAAATTTATATTGTAATTACATCATTATTTTTAATTTTTATAATTTTATAATTAAATCATTATTATTGAATTTAGAAGACTTTTATATGTAACACTTTATTTATGATTATTTTGATGTTATTCTTGAGAGTATTCCAAGTTGAAAAAAGTTGGAGGAATCTAAAGATGTAGAGTCCGATGCACCAAAGATTAAAATAAAATTTAAGCATTATTATTTTAATGAGATGAGGATTCTATAATGAAAGTGGAAATATAGTCTACATCGCAAGTATTTGAAATATTCAAAGCACTTGCAAAAAATTTCAAAGGGACTATCCGATAAAAATTGGGAGAGCATGTTAACAGTCTCTGCGGATTCAGATTTTAAGATAAGAGTTACATCTTATAATCATTTATAATATATTTATAGATATATTATATCAAATTATTAATTTTTCTGTAATCAAAATATAGAGTGAGAAAAATATGACTTTCTGAGAAAATAAAAAAATTACTGCTATTACCGGTCCAATTCCATTTGCACAAAAAGAATATAATTTAGTAAGTATTATATTTATTCTCACAATATTTCTTTCTCTTAAATATTTATTTAATTGATTATAAAATGTGATAAATATAAATATGTAGATGGATGAAGAGAAAGGTAAATTACCTTATATGTCTACTCTTTGGATGGTTGAACATACTTTTGTGGATAACGAGGGTGTAAAATAATGGGCTAATAATGAGTCATTACAAATTTACGTAAATATTAATATTTTATTATAATTATACATATGCGCGTGCACGCGCGCGAGCGCACACACACACACACATATATATATATATATATATATATATATATATATATATATATATATATATATATATTGCTATTATTTGCCAATTTATTTTTAATTATGAAATACTTAATTATTTTATTTGAGTAATTATAAAAAAT